>JANAVB010028035.1:0-65043 GCA_029216955.1 Iris pallida
TCGCAGGTGTGGACAGATATCTACTAATCCTCGCCTCTAGTGTGGACTCGCAGGTTAGCTTCAAGAAATCAAGATACAGATAACTACTAACCCTCGTCCTAGTGTGGACTCGCAGGTTAGCTTCAAAAATTTAAGGTACAGCAATTCCGTTATGACTTATTCAACCTATGACACGATACGACTCAGTCCAAGTACCAATGATGACATGACATGACCCAATCAAGATACACAAGAGAACCAATCCAATATGAACTACAAAATTAACTATAAACAAGGACTATATATATATATACTAGCATGAACGATGCATAAAATCACATGTCTATAATAAAGCAGTAAAACTATATAATAATAGAAATATGCATGTAAATAAACTATAGAGGGAGGTAAGGTATCTTGCCTGGAGGTTGCAAGCAGATCCAACAAAAAATAGTCAATGCTAAGCATCAAGTCCAAATCAGCACAACTGTCTCCGAAAGCTGAACAGACAATGTCAATATTCTCAGAATAGTCAAATTAGCTAGGATTGCCTGTCCTTAAGTCCAATTCTGGACACAGGGGCAAAACGGTAATTTTGGGCAAAACGGTATCCGCTGTTGGACCCGCTTTGCACCGAAAAGCGTACCAGAGTCAATGGTTTCTAAAGTCGTCAAACTACATGTCTACGAATTCGTTTTGATGATACAAGCCCAACGATATGTCCAATTTTGGATTCCGGTGGGCCGTACACAAAATCGTCCGTTGAATCGGATCGTGGGGCCCGCGAAACGGTGATCCAATCAACTATCTCAGAATCGGACCAAACTTGGGATACATGACCTGAAAAATGATACGGTCCTGTTGGCGCAAGTTTTGTCTCGATCTGACGAACGTGCACAAAGTAATTGAGAAATTTGCACAGAGGCTGATACGATAAATTTCGACGGATACGCATCAAATTTGTCGCGCACACACAACCAATTTGAATTCCGTCAAAGCCCACACGTCCATGAAGCTATTACGCACCTTTCGATGCTTTCGGTTCGCGATCACGTCGCCCGGATTGACGGGACGCACGTCGTATCGAAGAGTTTTCATCTACAATTTTAAAAATAGGTTTTTCGCTAAATTGGAAATCTGATTTATCGACGCAGTCGACGAAATCCGATTCTACAAAAAGGGATTCGAAGCCCTATAGGTTGTCTAGGACTGCGGTAAATTAGTTTTTGAAATCTGTTAATAGGTTGGCCACGACCTGCCTTCTATATTGGGGTCCAGAACAGTTTCAATACTCTGTTCTTCGATGGTTTTTCCTAAAGTTTCAGGAATTTCTACAATTTATTTAATGTAAACCACACAATTCTAATTGAAGGGAAGGATAGGGGGTTATCCAAACAACACGTCAAAATTTACAGAAGTGAATTTCGTTGAGAGTTCATGGTAAAAACGTACCGCGAATTCGATGTCATTGTTGCGGCTGTCGTTGCTCTGTTTATGTGTGCGCGTGCAGCCTGGGTTCGTGCGACGGTTCCGACCGTGCGTGGTGCCGCGCCGGTGGCGAGCGGCCGCCCAAATGCTTGGGAAGTCGCTGGTTAGGTTAGGATTTTGGTTGAAGTCGAGAAATCCCTCTCTTATGCGTATATAAAGGATGGTAGTCGGGTTTTTTCCGCTCGGTTGGGTGATTACGCGGGCTTGGGTCCACTGTTGGGCTCGGGATACTCGGTTGTTGCCTGAGCTCTGGTTTCTATTGCATTGTTTGGTTTTTTTCTTTTTTCTTTTTTTTTTTTCTTAACACTACTTTATACATATATATATATATATATATATATATATATATATATATATAGATATATATATATATATATATATATATATATATATATATATATATATAATATTTGTATATATATATATATATATATATATATATATATATATATATATATATATATATATATATATATATACAAATATTTTATATATATATATATATATATATATATATATATATATATATGTATATATTAATTATATATATGTATATATATATTAGTAAATTATGAAAATATATATATATTTATGCCTATATATATATATATACCTCCAGAAAACTCAAATAAATCCCACTGGCATCTATTCCTAGTGTAGAGTCTATTTATATGAATATGACCATATATAATAACATTTATTTGATAACAGAATAAATATAACCAAGAATAAAAAATAATACTATACAATAATAACCTTAATAAAATAATAATAATAATAACAATATTGAAATTCAATAAAACAATAATGGTGTATACATCATTATTTACAGTCTAAAAATCCCAAAATAAACGAGAACCTTTTTTTATACAAATGTCACTAAATATCACTAATAATAATATTTATAATATTTAAATTATGAATACTTAGGAATATTCATTAAATCATTAAACGAAATACAACACACTCATACCAAATTATATCAATACGGATGTCATTGGACGTACCGCAAGACTACTTGGGCTTGGGCTTGTTTTGGGTCCAATCTGAACTAGTTCGGTACAATCGGGTCCCCTAAAACTCAATAATATAAGAAATAAATAAATAAATGTTCGGTAAGGGTTAAGTCACAACTTGGCCTAGTTTTCCTAGTTAGGACACACCTATGGCTGAGTCTTCCCTGGCATGGCTAATACACTAGTCAAGGCACGCCACTGCACTATCCATGCCATGATTCCTAGTCGTCTTGTACTCCAAAACTCCACCATGGCTAAAGGCACCTACCGTAATAATTAATTAAAAAAATCTAAAAAATCACCATTTAAATTAAATAATAAAAAAATATTTCAAAAATTTTTGGGAAGGGAGGCTACAGATGCATTGTATACTTCATTTATAACTCCCTTGTAAACATCATGACTTGTGTTGCTCTAAATAGGACTCAGATACCTCGTTTTGGACAGTGTATTCTCACAGACATTCAGATCGCAGGCGAGTACACTCTGATCATTTTAAACTTATCAGGACTTATATTCTTGCTCTAGATTACTTTACTTGATGCTGACACTTGTTATCACGGATTAGTACTATATGGATCTTTCATGCGATGTTATCCCCTTATAGGATACATCGAGTATTTCGTGTTCGTGTACTTTATCATGGGGATCGTGTACTCCTTGTGTTCGTGTTATTCGTGTACAAATTATGTGAAATTATGTACTCTCATGTGCCCACATGATCATCGTGTACAACTATACTTCGTGTGCAATAACATAACTTGACTGGATCCTTGTGTATTGATTGGGGAGGGTGAGTAGAAAATGGTTATGCGATCAGATCTCCTATTGTATAAAACATTGTATATGTCCATTGTACCCTCGTGTATAATAGAGTCCCATTTTATTGTATAACCTAACCTGTTTACATAACCATATTGTTCTCTAAATCACTAGTCACTTACAGTTCATTCTTGTCATGTATATTTCTAGTTTACAAATATCTTATTTTCATGTACATCTTCTTACAGTTCATGTATCTTACTCTTTTGTATGCTTTATATTTCTTGCCATGATATGAACTGCGTAAGATGTACTGTGCTAGCTCCTGCCTGACTGGACCTATTAAAAATATTATAGATGATACCGAGGACTTCTACCCAACCTACTATGGAGCTCATCTAGACGACACCTGTGAGTTTGACCCACAGGAGGATCCAGCTCTAGCTGAGGACGTCATCCATACTGCTTAGACTAGATTAGCTAGGCTTTATCTTTTTTTATGTCATTTGTATTGACTTTAGAGTTGTATATTTTCTGGATGTTTGTGATGTTGTGTCATTTAGACACTTAGACTTTCCTTCGATTTGTAGGTTATCTTTAAGATTTCATATCTATCATATCGTGTTATTTCCATCTTTAGATTGTGATTGAGTTGTACCTTCTATGATTTGTCCTCCGTTCGGAGAGTATATCATATTGTATTTGGTTTGTGATAGCGACCTAGGACAGCGTTCTCCCGCCGATACTGCGACATAGGCTGGACGTACCCACTTCTCGTGCCCCTACACTGGGTGCGGGTCGTGACATGTTTTTAGTGGTGGCCCATGCAGGTCTCGAGAGTCGCAACTAGTACGATTTTGTAGTGGTACTCGAACTAGAGTATCACAATAGCCTGTGGTAGGATATAGGATATAAGTTTTGAGGTACTCAATCACATCTAGGAAAAACTGTTATCTAAATTCTTGTCATCTAAATTCTTGTTGAAAATTACTTCCCTTTGAAATAAACTGTCCTCATTTGATATTATTTCCTTCTCAGTATTGATTTCCTTGTTTGATCTGTCTTCAGGATGGTTATGGAGACATGATCTCATCGCCCCGGCCAGGAGGATACTGTCGAGAGGTCTACCACCTCTCGTCCGGCTCAGCCCGGTCAGGAAGCTCCCGTGGTACCTTCTCATATCGAAGTTTCTGTCGTATTCTGGGGTGCACCTTCGCCTGTTCTGAGATCTTTCCCCGTCATTCCTGATTTCTTCCAACAGCAGCAGTAGCCGACATCGGGATCAGTTGACGTAGCACAGTTGTTTGACTTCTTTCAGAGGATGGTGGAGGCCCAGCGACAACAGTTTGCTCACTTTCAGTAGGGCATAAAGAATGCCCATCAACTTGCCCTGACGACGGTAGAGAGAGTTATTGCACAGCCCAAGGCAGGCCAGATTCAGCAGTATCAGACGAAGTCACTAGGGATCCAGGAGTTCCAAAAGATGCGTCCGTGGGACTTCCGCAGCACACAGGGGATTCTGTATACGGATGACTGGATAGAGCACATCGAGGAGATCTTCGGCTGGCAGAGATACAGCTCGACTGCAGATTGAGGCGGCAGGTAGTCAGATGCAGGACCTGGCTCGCACATGGTACCAGATAGACCCGAGGGTCAGTACAGAAGGATAAACTTGGGCAGCCTTCAAGAAGCTGTTCAAGGAGAAGTTTTTTCCTTAGCATGGCTCTTGGTGCCCTATAGTCGTAGTTTGAGAGCTTAGTTCAGGGCAGTCAGACTGTTGAGGAGTACGCAGGGGAGTTCTACCGTCTGGACAGATTTGTTGAGGGACTCGGTGAGACAGCGAAGGCTCGGAGGTTCCGGAAAAGATTAGTCAAGGAAGTGAAGTCCTTGACCAAGAGTGACCGGAGCACCACTTTTGAGGAGATTCTGGTGGGTGCCCTAGCAGCAGAGGATGATCTTAAGCTGAAGCTCAAAAGGGGACGAGATGCTCATAGAACTAATGGCAGTGCAGGCCCGGCCATGAGGCCTCATGTACAGATTCAGCAACAGCAATAGAGGCCTATCCAGCAGCAACTTCAGGATCAGGGACGTTCCTATTTCCAGCAGGCACCTAGACAGTGGCAGGACGCTATGTGCAACTTCTGCAAGAAGGTAGGTCATTGGTGGAACGACTGCAGAAAAAGGCTGGATATGTGTTTACTTTGTGGTTCAGCGGAACATCAGTGTAGGGAGTATCCCAACAACCAGACACCATTAGCTCAGGTAGCAGCAGGAGCTAGGGCTCCGACAGGACATCAGAGGGTTGTCCAGCATCAACAGCAGGCCAGAGGAGGAGGCCAGCAGGGGCGAGCTTTCGCCGTGACAGTCGAGGATGCACAGGAAGTAGGAGGGATGCTTGCAGGTTCTATTTTTTCTGATTCCATTCCTACCTTTGCCTTATTATAAACTATCCTGAAATTCGATTCCATCTTTTCCTTATTTGTTGATAAGTTTTGATCTAGTATTTCATTGTGATTTAATTTTCTTCTGAGATAAGTCATATGGGCTAGGTCGCCTCAGTTATGGGATCTAGAGTCTTCTATAGTCATGATAGTAGGCATAGTGAGGACATATAGTCTGGTTTTGGACGTATTTCTCGGGTGTGGAAATTTAAGATTTTTGCGGACAAGCATACGGCAATACAAAAATTTTAAATACCATGATTCTATAGGTATGTACCTTAGTCGAGGACTCTGTGATTATCGTAGCCTTGCTCACTAGCATGATACAGATTCTAAGTATCATGATTTTGGACAGCCGCATATGATTATCGAATTGTGTGGTTTTGAGACTTTGATTGTTGGGGTGTTGACTTAGAAGGAGTACAACCAACCTAAATTTTAAGAACAAAATTCTTCTAAGGGGGTAGACTTGTAACAGCCAATTTTCTAAAATGAGGGTAATTTTAAACTTTTAGAATTTGGATTAATCAATAATAACATTTAACTCATGTTATGATTTTTAGTGATTTTAATTAATTTAAAACTATTTAAAATATTGAAATGTGATTTTGATGGTTAACTAGTGTAACCCTAGAATTGCTAAGCCGAGAGACTAACCACGACCATGGGAGCCTAGTCATGTGATTACAATGTCATATTACTATTTTAGCCTAAGGATATTTTGGTCATTTTTGACTTTTAATGAAATTGAATTTTGATTAATTAATTATATGCTATTTGTTTAAGTTAGGACTTGACCTATAATCTTAGCTTAATCTAGATTAGCCTTGAGCTTAGAATCTTGATTAGGATATCCTACTAAGTGACAAGATTAGCAATATCTAGATATTTCTAAGTAGGATATTTTCTCCTTAGGACATTTGTAAAAAGAAAGCCTTATGACTAATTGAACCAATAGGAGGACTTAAAATTGGGTGGAGAAGCCTTAGCCACTCATCTACATCTAAATCTAACCCTAATTCATTTTGTGGCAGCCACAAATAGAAATTCCCCTCCTATAAAGTATCCTTTAGTAGTCCCTTGCCTCTTTTAACACCTACAAAGAACCCTAACTTGTTCTTTCCCAAATTCCTCTCCCTTTATCCAAATTGATCCTAAATTGAGGCTACTCTCTTGCATTAGGATTCACAACAGTAGACGATGCTAAGGGAGGCTTGCTAGTAAGGATTTGAAGTGAATTGACCATTGCATTTGGAGAAGAACATCTTTCCTTTTTCATTGAGATTTCCTATCAATAGGGAAATGCCATAAAACCTATTTAAATTTCAGTTTCTTTCCATAGATGCATTCATTTAGGGTTCCCTAGGTGTAGCCCATGTTTGGTAGGAATTCGTGTCCATTAGGTATGCGTGTCGGACACGTATCAGTGTTTTTAAATATGTGTTTGGTAAAATGCCACTTAGAAATAAAATTTAATGAATTTCAAAACTAATTACATAATTTGGTAGCCCTATTTGTGGGGATTTAATTTCAAGTTGATTGAGTTGATTTCTGCTCATTTTTCGTGTCCAAATTGGACACGCACACTATGCACGAGACACTACACAGGGGATACTATGATCCCCTGCTACTCGAGTGTCCTAGCGGACACAACACAAACCATCTGCCATGAAACTTCATGGACATGTGGGGGCACGCACTGACATTATGCCCATGAAGTTTTATGTGTCCTCGATCAGTGTACGCGAAGAAATTACGTGCGTACTGATCTTGCCTGTCACTGTGCACACGTAAAAACATGCCCTGATACGTACTTCGTACGTGGACATGTGGACACGAGGAAACGAATCAGGGTGTCGACCCTCTAGCCCTATAGCCCCTCTATGTGTGTACACGAGCACGTTGTGTCTTGAGCCCTGCGTCGAGCCCAATCGAGCTCGATACGGCTGCACGAGGGATAGGTTACACTGTGTTTCCTGATACTTTGGTTTTCATCATTTTGGACACTTCGTGTCCGTTGTATGGACGCGTAGACACCCTCCACGTATGCACACACATGTCTTACATCTCTGTACACAATTTTCCTAATATATTGGGTTATCCTATTCTATTTTGTCGGGTTTCACATGATTCTGATACTCGACTGGACATGAGTTGAGTGTAATGTTTTAATATTTTTTAATGTTTAATACTGAAAATTAAATGTAAATATAACTGTGATGTAATGTGAATACTGGAATTGATGTCTGAGTTTTAGTTTGTTTAGTTAGGTTCAGTGTCGAGTTCATTTGGTATCAAACCATGTTAAAACTGAAAACTAAACCATATGCGAAATATCTGATTTGAGTTTTTTGGAATGTTTGAATGAAGTTTAAATATAATTACAACTGTGGTGTATTGTCAGAACCTGAGATTGATATGGTTTAGGTTTTGTAATGTTTTGATATATAAGTTATCGTATACTCAACTGTTTTTTCGAATCTAAGTACACTGTCAATATTAAACTGAGAATGAAAATGGGTCATAAGTTAAACTGAAAACCTGAGAACTTGTTCTTATCAAACCTGAGATTTGTATGTTAAGTTCAATGAAAATTGGATTGGAATTAGGTGGCTTGGTTCCTTTGAATTGGTTTTTATGTTATATACTGAGTTGTCTTGAGTTGTTTGTATGATGTAGAGTTTATTTGAGGATATGATTTGAAGAAGGGGCTTTTGAAAACTGAAAATTGGTTTGGGGATGCATTATCATTCTAATACAAATGAACTGAGTTCTGATAACTGTGAACCTGAGAGACACTACATATTGTTGCCCCTTCACTCTCTTGCACTCACTCACCATGCTTCACATACACTAGCACTCACCTATGTTTGATTTTCCCTTTCCCTCTATTTATGTCTATAAATATATACATATATATGTATGTATGTAAATATGTATGCACGCATGAATGGATGAAATATAAGCATGTGGGTAATGCAAGGTATTGTAATGAAACATGTATGCAAGTATGCACATATGAATACATGTAGTGTATGAATGTATATATGTAAGTGTGAATATAATGTATGTAATATAATGCAGGTATGTATGTATTTATGTATGTATGTATGTATCTATGTATGTTGTATATTATAGCCTATGCCTATATAGGTATGTATATTGTGATATTGTATATAGGCCTAGTATGTAGAGTAACCCTATAGATTATTGTTTAGACTTTTGTTTACTAGCCCTAGACCTAGAATGACTTGGTATTGAACCTAATAGGCTAAATTGACTAGAGTTGACCAGAAGTCAACATTGAGTCAATAGAGACCAATTGACTTAGTTGACCAAACCCTAAGTTGAGCAATAGTTGACCATTGACCAAATTGACCCTTGATAGCCTAAGTTTGACCAGTTGACCAAGATAGCCTTGTTGTTGACCTAGTTTGACTAGATGTTGACTTGGTTTGCCCCAGAGTTGACTATGAGTTGACTTTGACCTAGATTGACCTAAAAATCATGTAGATGCAGTGTACACTTCATTTATAGTCCCTTTGTATACATCATGACTTGTGTTGCTCTAAATAGGACTCAGATACCTCGTTTCGGACAGTGTATTCTCACAGACATTCAGATCGCAGGCGAGTACATTCTTCGATCGTTTCATATTTGTCAGGACTTATATTCTTGCTCTAGATCACTTTACTTGATGTTGATACTTGTTATCATGGATTAGTACTATATGGACCTTTCATGCAATGTTATCTCTTTATAGGATACATCGGGTATTTCATGTTCGTGTACTTTATCATGGGTATCATGTACTTCTTGTGTTCGTGTTATTCGTGTACAAATCGTGTGAAATCGTGTACTCTCATGTGCCCACATGATCATCATGTACAACTATACTTCGTGTGCAATAACATACTTGACTGGATCCTTGTGTATTGATTGGGGAGGGTGAGTAGAAAATGGTTATGCGATCAAATCCCCTATTGTATAAAATATTGTATATGCCCATTATACCCTCGTGTATAATGGAGTCCCATTTTATTGTATAACTTAACTAGTTTACATAACCATATTGTGCTCTAAATCACTAGTCACTTACAATTCATACTTATCATGTATATATTTCCAGTTTATCATGTACATCTTCTTACAGTTCATGTATCTTACTCTTTTGCATGTTTTATATTTTCTGCCATGATATGAACTGCGTGAGATGTACTGTGCTCGCTCCTGTCCTGACTGGACCTGTTGAAAATATTACAGATGATACCGAGGACTTTTACCCAACCTACTATGGAGCCCATCTAGACGACACCTATGAGTTGGACCCACAGGAGGATCCAGCTCTAGCTGAGGACGTCATCCCTACTGCTTAGACTAGATTAGCTAGGCTTTATCTTATTTTTTTTATGTCATTTGTATTGACTTTAGAGTTGTATTATTTTTTGGATGTTTGTGATGTTGTGTCGTTTAGACACTTAGACTTTTCTTTGGTTTGTAGGTTCTCTTTGAGATCTCATATCTATCATATCGCGCTATTTCCATCTTTAGATTGTGATTGAGCTGTACCTTCTGTGATTTGTCCTCCGTTCGGAGAGTATATCATATTGTATTTGGTTTGTGATAGCGACCTAGGACATCGTTCTACCGCCGACACTACGGCGTAGACTGGACGTATCTACTTCTCGTGCCCCTCACTAGGTGCGGGTCGTGACATCAGTCATCGCAAAAGATTACGAACTCGTGATAGTACTTAAGTTAGTCGTACTATTGCGAGCCTACGACTAGTAAATGTTCATTCACATTAGGATTGAATTGATTTAGGAGAATGACTAGGAATAAGAGTCCATTATTCAACTTGACTGTTGGGTAGTTAAGGATTGTTATATAGGCCATTCAATTTAGGTAAGATTTTATTAAATTTAATTAACATGGAAGATTTCCATAGATACACTATTGCCTTTTGATATGACAATAGGATCTAAGATGGATAGACCATTCATTCTGTAATTTAGGCCCTCCTAGAATCCAATCCCTAACTTTGATAATTTGTCCAAATTATCTTGCTTCCCTCCCTAAATACTATCACCATTATCTATATCACATAGTTATTTCCATTGGCCATAAGTAATTGTTTTCCTTAAGGGTATATTTTACTTCCATCTATTGAGTTTGGACCTAACTCGATTATCCATATATTTATTCATTCCGAGTTACTTTTTCAAGATATATAGATGTGTGTTTTTCCCTCAATCTTGAATATTAGAGAGATATAAATTAAAGTTTATATTTCTATTGTCTTTGATCATTTTATTCCTAATCTTGATCATTTGTACAATTTTTCTTATGCTTTTCTAAACATCGTCATATCATAAGTTCATATCACTTATATTTTTCCTTGGAACTAAGTAGTTTTAAAATAATTTCTTAGTCAATTATCTATATATTTATCTCGAGTCAAGTTTTGATTCAAAAAAAAAATCTCAATCATTGAATATTGAATATCTGTGAAATATGAATTAGAAGATTTTACTTATTTTGGCTTCGATCATTATCCTTCCTAATCAATTACTTTTCTTTCCAAGAATTGATATTTATACTTAAAGGACATATACTTACATCTTCTTGAAACTTGCTTGAAATTCTAGAACCTATTTTGACATTCTTATGGATATGGTTGGAAGAATATTCGTGACTTACAATGGCAAGACAGAAGCGCACTATCGCCATTTATTTGATTTATCGAGACTACGGGTTCATTGTAGCCAGGAGCGCACTGGCGTGGCATGATCTCTAAGTTGAATTAATTTTGAGTAAGTGTAATTTATCGAATGTTGTTAAGACTATGTCCTAGTTACCCTATTTTGACTTTTGAGTTGAATGTTATATTGGTAAAGCTAATAGAATATTCGATAACATATTATATTTGAGTCATGAAATCAATAGTTTACTGCAGTCAGATACACACTGGCGAGGCATGGATTCTCGGTGAAACGACTTCAGATATGCATACGGTTTTTGAATACCATAGGCTATATCTTTTTATTGGCACATGACTATTGATTTTTCATGATCCGCAAAATCTTGCACTCTCATTACAAACTGATTTAATATCATATTTTTTATTATCGTATTATAAAAAAAGTTTGTAGTTCTTCCCTTCTTATCTTTCTTTCTTATCTTCTAAATCTCGAGTCGTGATTTGACTCCTCCTTATTTAAAGCCTATTAGTAGATTTTAATTCCATATTCCACTAGATTCATAATCACGCCTAGATTATATAATTCTAGGATCATGCCTACATAATTGATCATGCTAAAACGATTTTGATTTGGATCATCCTTACGACTTTTGATCGCATCTAGACTATTTTGATTATATTCCGATCAATTTAATTCGCATATTTTCTAGATTTTGATTCTGTAATCATGCCTAAATAATTTTGCTTAAATAGTTAATCGAGTAATCGTGCCAAACAAATTTGAATTTTGATCGTTCCTAAACGACTTTGATCTTGATTAAACTATTTGACTATAGTCATAGTCATGCCATATTTAAAACTCTATTATTGCTAATGCTTAGATTTTATTCCAACTATGGTCATGACTATTTTGATCATGACCATGCTCATGCCAACTTTTTAAATTTTTTATCATGCTTGAATGACTTGCATGATTAGCCTTGATCGTGACTGTATATTAAATTATATCTAAGTGATCATAGCCCCATCTAGACTTCATCTAAATTTTGATCATTCTTAAGCAATTTTGTCGTGACTAAACCATGTTGACTATAATTTGATCCTGCCAAACCATTTCAATTTTAATCGTTCTTAAACACTGTTGGTCATTGGCTAGACCATTTTGACCAAAGGTTGAATGTGCCAAAACATATTTTTCTTTTGTCTATTATTTTTATTATTTTGATTTTATCTGCGATTATGCGTGACTAATTTGATCATGAATCATATCATCCTCTCTATTATATCATTATCGTTCTTATTCCTATCGATTTAAATTTTGTTTCTTGATTATACTCTTAGTCATACCTAATCGTGGCTTTTGAAATTTCTTGGATGAAATATTTCTAAGGTGGGTAGATTTGTAAGCCCACATTTCGAGTTTTCAAAAAAATTATTTTACTTGTTTTAGTTGAAGTTTTAAATATTTTTCTAAATTAAATAATAAAATTTGATTTTCTTAAATTATATTATAGATAATTTCAAAGGAAAGGTTTTACCAAATATTTTGTTTAGAATTTATAAAAATATTGTTCAAATATTTGGATGATATAAAATACTAATTTTTATTATTATTATAAGGCTAGATTTGAATTTATAAATATATTTTAATATTTAGTAACAAGTTTGAATATTATATTGAACTATCTTTGAATAACTATGTTGATCAAGAATATATTTGATTTATCAAAGATTGATTGAAATGCTAATATTTATGAAGAGAATTGTTTTGGATTTTCAATCCTTATCAATCTAGAAACCCCACCCATATAAAGGGGAGGCTCCTTTTATTTTTTCCACATTCCCTAATTCCCAAAATCTCTAGACCAATTTCCTAATCTAAAACCCTTACCCTAAACACTAAATTGTGAAACCCTGATCCTAACCGTAAATTTTTCCTTTTTACCTATTTGATCACTATTTTTTATCCTAAAATTTCCTATATTTTCACCGACCAACCAAGTCTGCCTACCCTATTAGTTCCTAAATTCGAGGACGAATTTATTTCTAAGGTGGGTAGATTTGTAACCCATCTTCCCAAAATTTTGAAAGATATATTTTAATATTTATTTGAATTAAACATGAATTTATGGAATTTGTAAATATTTTTCTAAAGTAATAATTATTATAGAAGGCCTTAGTCATGGCTAAGAATTGGAGAGCAAAACGACTAGAAATTATGGCACGCATAGTGTAGTTGTGTACTTTGACTAGTGTATTAGCCGTGATAGGGAGGACCGAGCCATATCTGTCTTCTTGCAAAAAAAACTTTGACGTCTTCTTGCTAGAAAAATAAGTCAAAGTTGTGATTGGAACCTTGTAAATGATTTATTTATTTATTTATTTATTGAGATTATGATTTTTAGGAGACCCGGTTGTGCCAATTTAGTCCGAACTTGATCCAAACCGAACCCAGACCCGTGTAGACTGGTAGTGCATCTAGAGACGTCCATGTAGGTATATATTTATTGTATACATATATATTTTCATATTTTATTTCAATGGAAAAAAAAGAATATATATTTCCTAAATAATTGTTATATATAAAATGTACTGGTTACGATTTTAAATTGATATTATGTTTGAGTATATGATAACATTTCCTTAAGAATGCCTTTTTAGATTTATTGGGATTATTTTCTATTAAAATTTAGTATAAATAAGTTTTGAATTATTATTGCATCAATGTAAAATTTTATGACATGACTTACTTGGGCTAATAAATATGATGTATAAAATATTTTTATATATATAAACTGTTATTGTATCAAATAGGATAATACTAGCTAAGAGTAATTTTTCTAGATTTTTTGGGCTTTAGGATATATTATAGGTATATGGTATATAGGTATATACATGAGTATACCTATATATATGTGCGTATATATATCCATTTATATATAAGTAGTTTTATAAAGAAAAGAAAAAGAATTAGGAAAAGAAAAACAAAACAAAACAAAAAAAGCCAATCTCGTGAGATGGAGAAACCCCAACAGACCCGCAAATCTTCTCAACCTCCCTTCTAATACCCGAACCCAACCACAACATCCTATATATATATAAATCGAGAGAGGGAGAAAGAGGAAATCTATCAAATCCTAAACCCTAGCGCCACCACATGTCCCCCGTACACCCTTGCTACTTGTCGACGGCAGTGTGCCACCGCAGCGTCGCAGTATGGCCGTCAGGAAAGCCTGATTCCCGTGCGCACAGTAGACGTGCACAGAAGCAACAACAACAATTGCAGCCAAAGACCGACAATCGTGTCAACAATTCTTCTTCCATGATTGTTCGTTTTACAAACTGTCTTCTTTGGTACAAAGACAACATATACATATTTAATCTCCTTCAACTATTTTGTTTTTAATCGCATTAGATTGACTAATGAATTGCTGCAAACTTTGAGAAAAACTATTAGTTTCGACAGTCACATGACAGTCCATGTACCCTATTAGGTAGGCAAAATTCTGCTAAAACCTAGTGAATTTTTAAATCTATTTGATCAGAGTTATAGACAACCTATAAAAGTTGGAAACCCCTCTTTTACTTTTATTTTTCATCTATTAAATTTTAGTTAAAACAGTTTCAAAGTTTAGGGATAGTTTTTTCGAACTATAGAATTCGATAATTTTACCGATATGACGTGCGCCCCAACAAAACGGATGTAAACCCCCCTATTTTTATAAATTTTATTAAATTTTATTTTAATATATTCTTAGCATCTTTCATATTTAATAGTAGTTAGTAAATATTTAAATAATATTTTTCTATATAGAAACTAATAACTAATTGCTAGTTCTATATATGTATTAGGTGAATTGTAATTTTTTTCCTATTCAAAGGTACTCTCGAAGTATTTTAGATTTTAGAAAATACTAGAAAATTTTATATTGATTTTTGTTTAACCAAGTAGACATATATGTATAAGTATACCATTCACACATATAGATATATGTATATTTATATACATATACTAGGAGGGCTGTGTATATACATATTTAGGAAGCTTGTTATGTATTAAGAATTTAGATTAGATTCATTTACATATACTAATTACTATATATATGCTTATTGAAGGAAAAAAAATAAACGAAACAAAAACCAACAGCTCACGAGATATTAATCAATATCTCGTGAACCCAGACCTCCAATATCTTTCGACCCACCCCCGCACAGACAAAGAAAGAAAAAGAGATTTTTTTTATCGAAATCAAATTCCCTCAATTTCGAACAAAATCTAGTTGAACTTTCTCCTGCGTGATCCCTATCATATTCTCCCCCATATTGAGCTAAATATAGTTCAAATCTTGGTTTAAATCCAACCAAAAATCGGATCAAATCTGAAATAACGTGTAGGCAACTCTAGAGGGCGTAAATAGAGTTTGTGTCGATAATGACCAAATAAAAATTAACTCTATATCACCTCAACAAAACAACTATCAAGATAGTAAATAAATCAGAGAGAAATTCGGAAGTAAATAAAGATCAGAAGAGCATTCGCAGACACAGCAGTTTTAACCTGGTTTTCTCATGGAGGACTAGTCTAGGCCTGAGAACTCTAGCTCAGGTTTGAAATCCACTATTTGTAAAATAACGTACAACCACGTGCCTTTACTCAGAAGAGCAGGCCAACTTCTTACAGATTCACAGGTGGCGAAACTTGGAATTGTCCAAGTGACTTTTCTTTCACTCTTGCACACAACTTCTAGCTGATATCGCACTAAGCACCTTGGGCTAAGGAGAGTTGTGGCTTAGGAGATATGGAAGAATGAGGCTTGGAGTAGTAGAGCTTAGAAAGCTTGAATATTTGAAGGTGAGAGATGATTTGGAATGGAAGAATTCAAGCTCTATTTATACTAATCTGGGGAGGCAGAGTTCGGCCAGAATTCTGTCCCAAGAATTCAAATTTTTGAACGTTGGACAGGTTGTATCAAGCAGGCCCTAAAAATTAGGGTGGTAAAAATCAGGGGGCAGAGTTCGGCCCGAACTCTGTCTCCCTTGGGACAGAAGTTCTCAATGGGCTATAGTGGTTTGGTTTGGTTCAGGAATAGGTATGTTTGTATGGTAAAGCTTGGAGAGATGTCTAGGGTTTGAGATGACACAGTGTAACTCAACGTACACATTCTCCAAGATACAATAAATTAAAGATTACAGAATTAGAACAAATAGGAAAACTAAGAGCCCTTTGATGATGCCTTTCTTCTGATATTTGAGCAGACCTGAAGACGTCTTTTTTTTCTTGATAGAAGTCGTTCAAAGATAAGCAGATCTGAAATTCTGAATACCTTTCGGGGGCTTCGCCTCCGAACCCCCGACGGGTGGAGCTGCCCCCTCGACCCCTGTCCGCTGACCGGGCAGCGGAACCCCCGATGCGAGATCCTGGATAGGTCGCTAGACTGTTCAGAGAAATCTTTTTGTATGATGTCGTCATTGGTCCATCATTAATTCTTCATTACCTATGTCCTTGTTTGATCATGTTAGATCATGTTTACTGCATGTCTACAAATACATGTTAGACGAGCAAAATATGTTGCATATGATACAAGCATGGCAATATGATATAGGATAATGCTAAGTTTAAGTAGCAACATGATAGTGAGTATATAGATATTAGTGACATCATTATGTTAAACTTAACTGGTTAGCCATATTCAAAAACATGATGTAATCATTGGGCTAACAAAATCTTCATAGTTATAAGAACCTATTTTCGAAAGTTTCCTTCATAACATCTTTACAAACTCCATGCAAAACCCTAAACACCAAGCCAACGCCTCTCCGACATTCCTGCGCGTGAACCCAACCGCCTGCACGCCGTACTCGACCATTGCATCACCGAAGAAGACGTGCAAGATCGACAGAAAACATAGTCCTTTGTTTCATCCGACAGCCAGCATTCGAGGACGTTTGCAGGAGTTGACCTTCACTGCTTTTTGCTTCTTGATGATTCGAGTATTGGATGTTGCCATTTTCAGTACATTACCTCCAGGCAAGATACCTTGCTATATTTACTGTTCAGTATATTTAGTTTTAGGATTTATTTATTTTGTTTCACTTGTCGTTATTATAAAATGCGTGTTCAAGTTATACGTGGGTGCAAGCGACTGTGTTAGTCGTTTCCATGGCTTTATTTTATTTGATGCTTATTGACCTAGTGTTAACAGACTACCTTATAATTATGGGGTATCATTATATCTCTATTGACTATATTGTATGTGTCCCACAAATTAGGAGTCTCATATAGGACATGATATCACGTATTCGATTACCATCGATACGTATAGGACATGTGACGGTTAGAACGTAACTATTATGACTAGGGTGTTAGAGACTCATGCAGTTACAAACTATACAAGTCGCAAATACGACTTGGTCAGTGGCATTCGAGAGGAAGATAACAACTAGATGTATGGGCTACCCAATCCAAAAGCCGTAGTAACTGCGTACTATGGTGGCCGTGTCACGGTGGTCACTAACCTCGAGCTATGTGAACTGATAAGTCACGTGGACTGCTAGCCTCGAGTTATGCCGTATGATAGCATTGGTACTTGACGTGTGTGTATTGTGAGTTGTGAGCTAGTCATGGGGGAGTCAGCCTTTACCTGCCCATACATTGAGATGTCGTCTAAACTGCACATAGATGGTTAGGGACACCCTTTGCTTGCCTAATTCCTATGTCAGTCTTTGCATATTTGTTATTCTATTACTGCAGTCTATATAGCATATTTTTCTGTATCTTGTTACGTCCCTCAGAGGACCTGGTGATCTCTCTAGGCTTAGACGACCAGGACTTTCTCCAGGAGTACGGTTCTGCCCTCGATCCTTCCTTCGCAGATGATGAGGCCTCGCCTTCTGAGATTTAGTTCTTTAGTCATGATCTGAGACTTGTAGTGGACATCTTTCTTTTTAGTTCTTTTATTTTTTATTTAAGGAGGTCGGACTACAGTTTCTGAGACTATTTTTTATAGCTGTATGGTAGTGGATCTGTTTCCACCTGGCTATATCTTTTTACTCGTTTATTCATATTATATCTGTGATCTTTTGTGTGTTCTGTTGATGAGATGTAGATATGTTGTGTTGTAGACTGTGATTTATTATTTTTTTACAACTTATGTATACGTACGAAAATTTTATATATTGGAGTATTCTTTGTATGTATGCAGCTGGCATGTTTACTTACTTAGTCCTATGTATTATGGAATTGGGACGTTACATCGGGCGATGTAGTCGCAACCCATGAGCATTGAAAGATGCGTATGGATGTTGTCAACGTGTGGAATTCGACGGAACTCATTGTGCATGCACGACAAAATCGAGGCATATCCGTCGAGATATTCTGTATCGGCCCTTTTGTAAACTATCTGTCACGACCCGCACCCAGTGTAGGGGCACGAGAAGTGGGTACGTCCAGCATACGCCACAGTGTCGGTGGTAGAACGTTGTCCTAGGTCACTATCACAAACTAAATACAATATGATATACTCTACGAACGGAGGACAAATCACATAAGGTACAACTCAATCACAAATCTAGAGATGGAAATAGCACGATATGATAAATATGAAATCCTCAAACTGAGGTACAAACAGAAGAGAGTCTAAGTGTCTAAATGACACAACATCACAAACATCCAGAAAATAATACAACTCTGAAGTCAATACAAATGACATAAGAAATAAGATAAAGCCTAGATAATCTAGTCTAAGCAGTATGGATGACGTCCTCAGCTAGAGCTGGATCCTCCTGTGGGTCCAACTCATAGGTATCGTCTAGATGGGCTCCATAGTAGGTTGGACAGAAGTCTTCGGTATCATCTGTAATATTTTTAACAGGTCCAGTCAGGACGGGAGCGAGCACAATACATCTCATGCAGTTCATATCATGGCAGAAAATATAAAGCAAGCGATAGAGTAAAATACATGAAACGCTGTAAGAAGATGTACATGAAAACATGAGAAATATTTGATAAATGAAAATATATACATGATAAGTAAGAACTGTAAGTGACTAGTGATTTAGAGTACGAGATGGCATGTAACTGGCTTGGGTTGAACATGATATACATGAGTGAACATGAGGGACACCAGCCAAGAAGGCTGTGTTGTACATGATAACACACGAAAAGTAACAGAATGAACATGATGGGTAAATCACATGACCATTTATACTCACCCCTACCCACAATCAATACACAAGGATCCAGTCAAGTTACGTTACAAACATGATATTTTGGTTACACAGGAAGCACATGAGGAAACATGAACGTACACGAGAGCACATGAAAGTACATGAGCGTACATAAAAGAACATAAGAGAACATGAGTGTACATGAATAATACAAGAGCAAGGAATACATGATGTACATGAAACATACGACATGAAGTATCCGATGCGCCCGCTAAGGGAGATAACATCCCAAGAAGAGATCCATATAGTACCAATCCGTGATAACAAGTGTCAGCATCAAGTAAAGAATCTAGAGCAAGAATATAAGTTATGACAAGTATGAAACGATCAGAGAATGTACTCGCCTGCGATCTAAATGTCTGTGAGAATACACTGTCCGAAATGAGGTATCTGAGTCCTATTTAGAGCAACACAAGTCATGATGTATACAAGGGGGTTAAATTGAAGTGTACAATGCATCTACATGATTTTCTAGGTCAAGTCAACTTTTAGTCAACTCTGGGTCAAACCAAGTCAACATCTAGTCACACTAGGTCAACAATAAGGCTATCTTGGTCAACTGGTCAAACTTAGGCTAGCAAGGGGGTCAATGGTCAACTATTGGTCAACTTTAGGTTTGGTCAACTAAGTCAAACTTAGTCAACCTAGGTCAATTGGTCATATTGACTCAATGTTGACTTTTGGTCAACTATAGCCTAACTAGGTCAATCACCAAGCCAAGCCTATACCAAGCCCATGCCAAAACCTTATATCAATATCATATATACAATCAAGGATTTTATATTCAAAAAATCTTTGTAGCTACCATGTCTACACATATATACATTACTATATTGTATTGCATACATTCATGCATATTAGATACTTGCATTTATATTAACATATTGCATACATTCATTTCATTCATGCATCTATGCATTTCCTACATGCTTTGCATATCATGTTTGCATTCATTCAACTCATATATTCATGCATTGCATACCCAAATACATATTTACATATATACATATACATTCATGCCTACATACATATTTACATATATACATATATGCATATATACATTCATACATAGAGAGAGGGTTAAGGGGTATACATGTGTGTGTGGTGAACATTATGTGTAATAGAAAAATAGTATATAATTGGACAGGTTAGTGTGTCAAATCAGTTTTGAATGTGTGTGACAATTTAGTTCATGTGTGCGTGTGTCATTAGAGTACATATGTGTGTGCATATTAGTGTCAATCTCAGTTTACACATTAATGCACCAAAAACAGTATTGAATTTCAGGTTTCAGTGTAAGGGAAATCTCAGTTTTGAGGTGAGATGTGCCTGTGTAAACATGTGTATACATAATATCAAAATCAGTGAACAACTTAAGTATCAAACTAAATCTATTTTCCTATATAAGATCAGTTTTGTGTGTGCATATTAAACTAACCCAACACAATCAATTCAGAAATCCTAATGCTAAAATCGAAAGCCCATTATCTACACCACAATGATTCCTATCTGTCAACTAAACTCAGTTAAACACATGACTAAACAAGATGTCATATTAAACCCAAGCAAACAGAGTAATGAATGGGCTGGTTTATGCCTTGGGCATGTGACAGGACAATGCCAAATGGAATGTATGAATGATGAATGCAGCAAGGTGTCAGACAAGTGCACAGACATGCAAATAAGGAGTGTCAATGCAAGCAAATGTGCAGATGGTATCAGTAATGTGGCAATGCATATCTGAACATGTGTGTTAACAACTGATCATCACATATGTTCAAGGGCAGGACACTAGATGTCCAAAATCTGAACAAGACAAGTGGCTGCAACCAAGGCAGAACATATAGGTGTTCAGACATGATGTGTTTGGGTGTAAAAGTGTGGATGTAGTGTCAGGTTTAATGTAAATGTGTGCGTGTGTGTGGATATAAAAGTCAATATAAATACTGATTTCAAATCCCAGTTTCAGTCCCAGGTTTATGTGTAAGAGGTTGATCTCAGGTTTCCCTTTTTCAACCCAAAAACTAATTTCTCAGTTATGAACAAGCCATAACCATATCAATTCAACATGAAACTAACCTAGAACCTAAAACTAAACCCAGGATCAAATGAAACTCGACTCTCATTTTGAATCCCAGGTTTCAGTTCCTATGTATCAGACTTTTACAATTTATCCCAATCAAATTCAAATATTAAAACAATTCGAAAACCAATACATTCGTGTACAGTGGTGTCAGGTCGTGTCTGTTGGCCCATTCCATGGTCACATCCGATTTCGATAATCAACATGCACTTAAGTCGATATACAAAATATACAATCTGCTGCTAATCATTTCAGGATATATGAAATCAATTTCAACGGACGTTGTACTGCATCAACGAAGCATCAACATCATCAAATCTGGAGATGACTCATTTTATATTTTATTCTGTATTTTACATTTTATTGAGTCTAGGATTTATTTTGTAAAATCAGTTTTGGTAATACTGGCTTAGGGTTATCTTAGTCCACATTCTGAAAAGCCTACCCATTACCACTCTCATATCATTTTACAAAATATTCCAAAATTTCTTTGAAAAACAATTTCTGATAAAATATTTCAAAAATCTCCTGACAGAACTCCTAACCGAGTTCGGCCCGAGTTCGGACCGAACTCTGTCCGAGTTCGGTCAGTTCGTATTTAAATTTTTGTTGCCTCCAAATCTGCGAGCAACGTCTATTTGCGAGATATATGCATCTGAACTCTGCCCGAACTCTGTCCGAGTTCGGTTTCAGAAAACACCTATAAATAGAGAAGAACTTTTCATTTCAAATTATTCATTTCACTCTTCATCTTCTTTTCTCTACTATTCGAGTGTTTTCAAACGATCCAAAATTTTCAAATCATACCTATACACCTCTTAGCCAAAAGCCAGTAATATCAGAGTTGATTTAGAGTCTTTTGGTATTCCATGAGTTGTAAAGAGGTCATTCCAAGTCCAATAACTTTTCTTATTGTAGAGCTGGTCGTGCGCTCGTCACCAAGCACGGTATTGTGAAGTCGGTCGTGCACTTGTCACCAAGCACTGTGTTGTAAGAGACTGCAAGCTCTCAGTTAAAGCTTGTGCCATAGTGGATTAACATCGAGCAAGAGTACTCGAGACTGGATTAGTCCTCTCAGAGGGATACCAGTATATATCGCTGTGTCGCTGAGTTTGAATTCTCTATCTCTTGCTGCATTATATTTACTTTCTCTTATTTCACTGCCATAGCTTAAAGTTTTAATTGGTGATTATTTTCCGCTGCACACACACACTCTATTTACCCCCCTCTAGAGGTGCTCAACGGTCCTACAATTGGTATCAGAGCTGGTTATATTCTTATATAACAAACCTTAGAGAGTATATATGGCAGCCGTGAAATCAATATTCAACGGTGAAGGGCAATCCACAAATAGACCTCCCCTATTTGATGGAACAAATTATACCTATTGGAAAACACGAATGACTTTCTTTCTAAAGTCTCTTGACTTTGATCTTTGGTCTATAGTCATTGATGGTTATAAGAAACCAGCACCCACAGTGGTTGAAGGCCAGCTTGTAGACAAGCCTCATGACAAATACACTGAAGCTGAAAAAGCTAAGGCTAGTCTAGATGCTCGTGCCATCAACACACTATTCTGTGCAATTGACAAAATGGAGTTCAACAGAGTTTCAACCTGTAAGATGTCTCACGAAATTTGGAAACTTCTTGAGGTAACTCATGAAGGTACTTCCCAAGTGAAGGAATCCAAAATTAGTAGACTGACTCAGGAATATGAATCTTTTAAGATAAAACCCGGTGAGTCAATTACACAGATGTTTACTCGTTTTCTTGATATAACTAATCCTCTGCAATCTCTTGGCAAGAATTACAGCAATCATGAGAAGATCAGAAAAGTGCTGCGGGCTCTAACCAAGAATTGGAATCCAAAAGCCACAACAATTATTGAAGGAAACGATCTCACCACTATGTCCTTGGAAACATTGATGGGGAAGCTGATGACCCATGAACTTGATTTGTAAGAGTTTGAGAAAGCAACACCAAAGGAAAAGTCTATTGCCTTCAAAGCTCAAGCAAGAAAATCACAATGCAATGACTCCGATGAAGAATCATCAAGTGGTGATGAACAAGCCCTACTTGTGAAGAACTTCAGGAAATACCTAAAGTTTACAAGCAGAAAGAAGAAAGATATCCAAGAAAGCAATAAAGATGAAACCATATGCTTCGGATGCAAGAAGTCAGGGCACATGAAGAAGGACTGTCCAACCACCAAGAAAAGCAGTCCATATGACAGATCAAGATCAAGCAGAAAAGCAACAACCGGTCGAAAGTATGCCAATACAAGCATCTAGCATGAAAGTGATGCCAGTGATTCAGAAGAAAAAGACAGACCCTGCGGCAATGCAAATATCCGTCTCATAGCATTTGATAAGGTATCTTCAAACCCTCTATATGATGAATTTACTTTCGAGGAATTAGAAAATGCCTTTAGCGAATTACTTGAAGAACACAAAAATGTGCTTGACAAGTATAAGCAATCTCGAAAAGAGATTAAGGCATAAACAACCGAGTTAGCTAGACTGTCAAATTTTATTGAAGATATAAAAGAGACATCTACTACCGGTAACACGGATGAGATAGCCAAACTCAAGGTAGACTATCATGAGGCTATCCTCAATGTTGAACAGATTGAAAGAGATTATGTTAAGATACAAAAGTTGTATGACGCAGAGAAGAAGATGCACTTAGTAACAGAACATAGACTCTCAGTTATGACTGCTAAATATGAAGAGTCTATTGCGATTTCTAAAAAGTTAGAAATCAAGTTAGGCAAACAGGCAATACCTGTGACACAGCCTAATTTTAGTCCTAATGCTAAGCATACACCTAAGAGGACTAAAAACAAGAAAGCACAGAAGAAACACGAATATCATCATGCTTTCACTTATAGGTTCTCCAAACCAAACAAGCATGTAAACACAGTTTCAACCACATCTGGTTCTAAACTGACTTGCACTTATTGTGGTACGCACGGACACATATCACAGTATTGTCTTACAAGAAAGCTTGTTGATAATCACACTTTAATCTGGAGACCTAAAGCTAATCAAAATGGACCCTTTAGAAAATGGGTACCAAAGGATTCATCTACTTGTCTTGTAGGTGGACCCTCAACCCTCTCATGCTAGAAGCTAATGGATCCTCGATAGCGGATGTTCGCGACACATGACTGGTGATGCATCTTTATTCGCTATGCTATCGATGAAGAAAGAAGGATATGTCTCCTTCGGAAATAATTTGAGAGGTGATATAATTGGTAATGGTACTGTAGGTATTTCTCCCTATCCTGTAATAAAGGATGTTTGTCTAGTAACAGAATTGAAACATAACCTATTAAGCATAAGTCATTTGGCAGATAATGGTTATGGTATCAATTTTGTGAAAGATAAATGTACCATATATGATATGTCATCTGGTGATCCCATATATAAAGGGATTAGAGACGACAATATTTACGTTTTCTTTTTGGAGAATACTAATAATGCAGGTAGGTGCCTAGTAGCCAATCAAGATGAAAGCTGGCTATGGCACATGAGACTAGGACATGCAAACATGGATACTATCTCACGACTAAATACAAAGAAGTTGGTAAGAGGACTCCCTGAGATTCCATTCAAGAGAGATATGGTATGTGCTGACTGTGAAAAGAACAAAGCACATAGGTCTACTTTTAAATCCATCAACGATGTAAGTACTTCTAGACCCTTGCAGTTAATTCACATGGATTTATTTGGTCCTAGTAGAATCGCTAGTCTTGGCGGTAAGCTCTACGCTTTTGTTCTTGTTGATGATTTCTCTCGTTTTACTTGGGTTTATTTCTTATCAAACAAAAGTGATGCAATTTTTGAATTTCAGATATTTTGCAAAAAGGTACAAAACGAAAATGGCTTCATGATTACTCGTATCCGAAGTGATCATGGTGGCGAATTCGAAAATTCTGATTTCAAAAAGTTTTTGTGATGATAGTGGATATTACCACGAATTTTCTTGTCCTAGAACTCCCCAACAGAATGGTGTTATGGAGGGGAAGAATCGTACACTAAGCGAAATGGCTAGAGTCATGCTGAATCAGTATAATCTACCTAAATATTTTTGGACAGAAGCTGTTAGTACAGCCTGTCATGTGTTGAATAGGGTGTTAATTCGACCAATCTCGAAGAAAACACCATATGAGCTTTGGTTTGGAAGGATTCCAAACATTTCTTACTTTAAAGTTTTTTGATGTCGTTGTTTTATCCTGAACACCAAGGATAACTTGGGAAAGTTCGACTCCAAAGCAGATGACGGGATATTTCTCGGATATGCTGCTAAGAGTAAGGGATATAGAATTTTCAATAAAAGATCTATGATTGTTGAAGAAACTATTAATGTTACTTTTGATGAGTTAAATAGTCACAGATCTAGCGACAGTGATGATGAAGATACACACGCAAGGACTGAAAAGAGTAATGTGAAAGATCTAACCCAAAGTGCAAGGACTGAGAAGGGTATTGTGAAAGATCTAACCCAAAAGTTTGAATTATTTAAATTCAAGCCAGATCATCCAGAAACACTCATTATAGGTGATGTATCTAAAGGTGTAAGTACACGTTCATCTCTTAAAGATTCTGATATAGCAGCAAATGTAGCATTCATTTCTCAAATAGAACCTAAGAATATAGATGATGCTTTTACTGATGAGTTTTGGATTTCTGCCATGCAAGAGGAACTAAATCAATTTGAGAGAAAACAAGTTTGGGAACTCGTTCCTAAACCCATTGTCAACCTATAATTGGTACCAAATGGGTGTTTCGAAATAAAATCAGTGAAGATGGACAAGTTCTATGCAACAAAGCACGTCTAGTGGCACAAGGTTATAATCAAGAAGAAGGAATTGATTATGATGAGACCTATGCTCCTGTTGCTAGACTAGAGGCCATATGTATGTTTTGTGCATTTGCATATTTTAATAATTTTAAATTATTTCAAATGGACGTGAAAAGTGCATTTTTAAATGGATTTTTAAAAGAGGAAGTTTTTGTGAAACAACCCCCTGGTTTTGAAGATTTTCAAAAACCTGATCACGTCTTCAAGCTTAAGAAAGCCCTTTATGGACTCAAACAAGCACCTCATGCTTGGTATGAGCGCCTAAGTGCCTTCTTACTTGATAATGGATTTTCAAAAAGAAAGGTTGATACTACTTTGTTTATAAAATCCTTGAATGATGATATCCACCTTGTGCAAATTTATGTAGATGACATAATATTCGGTTCTACTAACGAAAAACTCTGTCAAGATTTTGCTAAGTGTATGTAGAGTGAATTTGAGATGAGTATGATGGGAGAGCTAAACTTTTTCCTAGGACTTCAAATCAAACAGCACTCAAATGGAACATTCATCAACCAAGCTAAGTACACGAAGGATATACTGAAAAAGTACGACTTCGAGAATGTAAAGCCAATCGGGACTCCTATGGCTACATCTACAAAGCTTGATGCTGATGAAAGTGGCAAACCTGTCGATCAGCGTAAGTATCGAGGTATGATTGGTAGTTTATTATATTTAACTGCTAGTCGTCCTGATATTATGTTTAGTGTTTGCATTTGTGCACGTTATCAGGCAAATCCTAAGGAATCACATCTTAGTGCCGTTAAGCGTATCTTCCGATACCTTAAAGGAACTTCTAAAGTCGGCTTATGGTATCCTAAAACCAAATCCTTTGACCTGATAGGTTACTCGGATGCGGATTTTACGGAATGCAAAGTGGACCGTAAAAGTACCAGTGGCATATGTCATTTCCTAGGAAAGGCCTTAGTCTCCTGGTTTAGTAAAAAGCAAAATTCTGTAGCATTATCAACTACTGAGGCTGAGTATATCGCCGCAGGTCGTTGCTGTGCTCAAATTTTGTAGATGAAACAAACCCTGGAAGACTATAACCTACACTACACTAAGATTCCTATTTATTGTGACAACACTAGCACTATTAATCTGACTAAGAACCCTATCTGTCATTCACGCACAAAGCACATAGAGATAAGACATCATTTTCTTCGTGATCATCAACAACACGGGGATATTTGCTTAGAATTTATTGACACAGATCATCAACTAGCAGATATATTCACAAAACCATTGGCTGAAGACCGTTTTAACATAATGAGGCGTGAGCTCGGTATACTTGAATTTTCAGATTCATAATGTAATATGGTAATTAAAATTAATTTTATGACTTGCAACTTTGGAATTTATTTAACGGAAATTATTTTTGGGTACAAACCTAAAAAGGGTATGTCTGTCACCACGACTACGATCGAAGCGAAGCGGCACTTAAGAGTTTCCCGGTGAACCTCCGTTAGCTGGGACAATCCCTACAGTTAACCCATAAATAGAGTTCGTTATTAAATACAAGAGTCAAAAGTCATAAAGTTACTTTTAACCAACCAGAACTGTATTTACTGTCTCGGGAATACAAGTAACCGAACTCGGGCCGAACTCTGACCGAGTTCGGACCGAATTCGGACCAAGTTCGGTCGGCGCTGTTATGTTTCCAGAACCGAACAGCCGGCCCTAGGTCCTATAAATTCAACCCTTTCATCTAGTTTTTCTACACACCAACTCGTGGAAACATCTCCTTCCTCCCTAAAATTCCTTCCTTCTCCATCCTAGCAAGGATTTGAAGAGATCTGGTGGGCGTTTCGACATTCTCATCTTCCTCATTTTCTCAAAAAGGTATTCTTTGTTCTCAACTACTTCTATTTTCTCAATGGCTCCTAAACGTCATAGGGCTACTACTTCCCAAGGTGCCTCCTTCTCTTCTGATTACACACCAGCTAGCCTATTTAGTCCAGCACGACCAATGGATGCAGAAGACTATGATTCTACTTTGTTTCCGGACAAAGAATTTTTTGATCTTTGGTTCGATTCTTTTTCTGGTCGCAAGATTTGCAATGGAGCTTTTGTAAATTTTACCATATTTTCTGAATACGCTCCTACTTTTGACCACTTAGGATACCGAGATTTTTTTGAGGTATTAGAAAATATTTTTGACAACGCTGTCCGAATGTTTTACTGCAACATGCAAGTAAAACCTAACGGAAATTTCTATGCTTGCGTTGCTGGGCAAGAATTATAATTCTCCGCTACCGATATCAGTGAATTTTTCCATGTTCCTGATCTTGGTGAAGCATTGGTTGACATTACCCATGTCCAATTCCCTGCTGATGTTACCCTTGTCTCTTTCAGGGAACTCATTTGTCATCCAAACCCTGTACCTCGTAGGGTTTTTGCAAAACACTTGAACCAATCTTTTTATGAACTTCATCGCATGATTTTCTCTGTCCTCCTTCCCAAGAAAGGATCCACAGATGAAGTAACCTTCTTGGAACTCTCTGCTTTATACTATATTCATTTTGGTATTCTATTCTCTATCCCAAAGACCATGATGTCCTGGATGCTGAACTGCAGAAATGCAGGAAGGAATCTGGTATATCCTATGCACTTGGCGTCTATCTTTCGCCATTTTGAGATTGATCTCCAAACTTGTGCATTCTTCTCAACTCCTGTCGAGCTTACCAGATCTCGCCGATTTCCTGCTTCACTCTACCTTCTGGAGCTCAGCCTGCTCCAGCTGCTGACGCTGAGGTTTCTGATGCTGCTCCTGCTCCAGCCCCTGTTCCGAAATTTGATCCGACTTTCTACCAGCGCTTTGATGATTTTGTTGCTTTATCTGCACAACGTCATCAAGGTTATCTTGATTCAGAGTTTCGACACATTTTTCAGGCCCAGGTGCTGAGGAATGGGATTGCTGACCTCCACTACAGCCTGGCCCATGATCCAGTCCATCCGATCACCATCCAGCCTCATCCAGGCTTTCCGGGCCATCGGTTCACAGATGAGATTTCTTTCCAGCACTTCGACCCCACTGCAGCCTACTTTCCTCCAGAGGCTCATGATGCTGACGACCCCACTATGTGACGCGGGTTCAGCGTTTGGATAGTGGATATGTATTAGATGATGATCTTTATGCTTTTGATGTAGTTTTTTATTTTCATGTCTAAACTCATTAGTTAGACATTATCTGATGATTGTTCTCAGCACTTTGCTAGTATGACATTTTCAGTACTTTATTTCCAGCATTAGTATTTCTATAGTCATTGTTTTATGCTGTGATCATGTCTCTTTTGCTTCACTTTGTCTTTTGTTTTCTATTGTTGACTTCACACATTACGGGGGAGCCAAGTCATTTTACTATTTGACAAACGGGGAGAAAAAGAGTACACATACCAAAAAGCAAATCCAAAAACAATCAACCATCTTTTGATTCAGGTACTTGTATTTTGTTCTATTTTATAAAGATATATTTTGGTATAGACTCAAGTTTGTCAATTATCAAAATGGGGGAGATTGTTGGCCCATTCCATGGTCACACCCGATTTCGATAATCAACATGCACTTAAGTCGATACACAAAATATACATTCCGCTGCTAATCATTTCAGGATATATGAAATCAATTTCAACGGACGTTGTACTGCATCAACGAAGCATCAACATCATCAAATCTGGAGATGACTCATTTTATATTTTATTCTGTATTTTACATTTTATTGAGTCTAGGATTTATTTTATAAAATCAGTTTTGGTAATACTGGCTTAGGGTTATCTTAGTCCACATTCTAAAAAGCCTACCCATTACCACTCTCATATCATTTTACAAAATATTCCAAAATTTCTTTGAAAAATAATTTCTGATAAAATATTTCGAAAATCTCCTGACAGAACTCCTAACCGAGTTCGGACCGAACTCTGTCCGAGTTCGGACCGAACTCTGTCCGAGTTCGGTCAGTTTGTATTTAAATTTCTGTTGCCTCCAAATCTGCGAGCAACGTCTCTTTGCGAGATATATGCATCCGAACTCTGCCCGAACTCTGTCCGAGTTCGGTTTCAGAAAACACCTATAAATAGAGAAGAACTTTTCATTTTAAATTATTCATTTCACTCTTCATCTTCTCTTCTCTACTATTCGAGTGTTTTCAAACGATCCAAGATTTTCAAATCATACCTATACACCTCTTAGCCAAAAGCCAGTAATATCAGAGTTGATTTAGAGTCTTTTGGTATTCCAAGAGTTGTAAAGAGGTCGTTCCAAGTCCAACAACTTTTCTTGTTGTGGAGCTGGTCGTGCGCTCGTCACCAAGGCACTTGTCACCAAGCACGGTATTGTAAGAGACTGCAAGCTCTCAGTTAAAGCTTGTGCCATAGTGGATTAACATCGAGCAAGAGTACTCGAGACTGGATTAGTCCTCTCAAAGGGATACCAGTATATATCGTCGTGTCGCTGAGTTTGAATTCTCTATCTCTTGCTGTATTATATTTACTGTCTCTTATTTCACTGCCATAGCTTAAAGTTTTAATTGGTAATTATTTTCTGCTGCACACACACACTCTATTCACCCCCCTCTAGAGGTGCTCAACGGTCCTACAGTGTCCTCTACGTGTGTGCGTGTCAGAGGAGGGCCACGTGTCCAAATAAAATGGATATGAAGTGTCCAAACTGGGAAATCACAAGTATCAACAAACTGCAGGTGCACAGCCTCGTGCACAGGTGTCGACCCAAGTATGACACGACACAGACGTCCATGTGTCACTTGCACGTGTCAGTAGCTAGGATAGGTCTAGACGAACGTGTCCAAGTACCTGAGTCATGGCCAAGTGGTGTCGTGTCCGAGATACACTGACGTATCCGAGCGGATTTTTTGCGCGTGTACAGTATGTGCGTAATCCGTACAAGATCGAGAACTCCCTCGATACTCAATCATTTCACCTGAAACTTTGTGGGTGGCCTGACAGTGTCTGTCCCCTCCCTCGTGCTAAGTGGCATGGGTCCACGTGGCAAAACGAGGAAGAAATCAGAGTGTGGTAGCAGGGGACAGTACGAGGGTGTCGTGCTGCGTTTCCGGGGCCATTTTGGACACGGACATGACACAAAACCTATCTCAGTCTTCTCTAAAATTAAATAACACATAAAGGCCTACAAATTTGTTCAAACACAATTTGAAATTAGCAATATTTATTTCTAACAAGCATTTCATCGAACACCCTATTAAAGACACCGATACGTGTCCGATACGGACACGAAATGGACACAAATTCCTACCAAACTTGGGCTACACCTAGGGGAACCCTAAATAGATGCATCTATGGAAATAAATTGGGAATTTATTAGGGTTTGATAGGTTTTACCTATTGAGGGTGAATCCTCAATGCAAAGGGTCAAAATGAGATTCCTCCTTTGAACTCCTATTGTCCAAAGCTCTTCAAATCCTTCCTAGCAAGTCTCCACTAGCTTCCACTATGGTAGAGGGTGATGATGCAATTGATTAGGATCAATTTGGACTCAATTTGGATTAAATAGGAGAAGTTTAGGGGAGAACAAATTAGAAATTTTTCTAGGTATTTTAAAAAGAGGCAAGAACAACATAGGAGCATACTTATAGGAGTGGGGGGGCACTTGATGGCTGCCATAAGATGATTTAGGATTAGGTTTAGGTCTAGATGAGTGGCTAGGAGTTGTCCACCCAATTCTAGGCCTTCCTATTGGTTCAACTAGTCATAGGCTTCCTTTTTCACAAATATCCTAAGAGTATAAATATCCTACTATGAAATATCTAGATATTCATAATCATGTCATTACTAGGTTACCCTAATCAATACTCTAAGATCAAGGCTAATCTAGATTAGGCTAAGTTCTAGGTCAAGTCTCAACTAACAATAGCACATATTTAATTAATACAATTTACAATTTCACAAAATTGTCAAAATGACCAAAATATCCTTAGGCTAAAAAGTTGTAATTAGTCATCCTAATCACATGACTAGGCTCCCATGGTCATGGGTAGTCTTTAAGCTTAGTAATTCTAGGGTTTAACTAGTTAACCATCAAAATCACAATTCAATGTTTTAAATAGTTTTAAATTGATTAAAAATCACTAAAAATCACAATATGTTTTAAATATTATTATTAAATGATTATAATTACAAAATTTTAAAATTACCCTCATTTTAGAAAACTAGGTGTTACACTATCCTATAACTTCGTGCAATTCATCATCTCGAGACGAAACTTGCACCATCAGAACTGTGTTATTTTTTTGGTCCTCTATGCCAAGTTTGGTTCAATTCTGAAAAAGTTGACCGGAACGCTTTTTTGGCGGGCCCGCGACCCGATCCAATGGGCAAATTTGTGCATGGCCCATCGGAACCCAACTTTGGACATAAGATTGGGTTCGTATCGTCAAACCGGATCCGTAGACATATAGTTTGATAACTTTAGAGACCATAATACTGGCACATTTTTTGGTGCAAAGCGGGTTCAACGGCGGATATCGTTTTGACCCAAAATTATGATTTTGTCCCTGTGTCCAGAATTGGACTTTTTGGTAGGCATTTTTAGACTTTATATACCAAACACGTTGGTGATGTCTATTTCAGCATCCGGAGACTGTGGCACGAGTTTGACCGTTTGTGGCTCACCGAGTGGTTTAATATTATCGGTTTCACCAGCAAAGGACCCCAAGCAAGTACATATACTGATTGCTTTCAATTCCTGATAGTTTTTTTCATTTCATATTATACATATGTTCTTCCTGCCTTACTAACATGCTTGTTACACGAATTAGTATCAGGGATCCTACATATTATATTTTTTGTTTACCATCCGCATGATTGTCGTGTTCGTGAGTTGTTCGAATCCATGAGTACTAGTCGGACGAGAAAATACCTTAGTAGACGTGTGAACTACCCCCTTTCTATCCTACGTGTCTTTCATGAAGAATAGCAACCGCATACTTCACATGCGGGGTGCAAGATTTGCCACCTAGCCGTTTACACGTCGAACACGATATTTTAACACACATAGATAGATATTGCTTCACTTGTTCGTCCCATGTCACCATGTTTCCTTCTAATTGCTATATTTTGTTCCAGAGTTGCACGTTCAATTTCCAATCAAATATGATGCCTGTTATTTTCTAGATGGAATTCTCATATGTTATTTTTATGTTTTGCAAATTCTATCATGTCTTGAATAGCTTGTCATATGTGTGCTTGTTCCATTCCTGACTGGAATCCAACATTTTTTAGGTTAGTCGTTGTTTCTCTTAACATTGGAAGATACGGGTGTACTTGCAAGCCAAACCTAGAGATTAGTTAGATAGAAGTGTTGTAGTCATTTTCAATATCTGTAAGAACATTATACATTCTTTAAATGTAAAACTTGTGATATTGTAAATTAGTGAGTTTTGTGAATGAACAATAGAAAAATAATTATTATTATTTTGTGAGTTTGAACATTATGGCTAGACAACGTTCTACTGTCTACACTGCAGCGTAGGCTGGCTAGGACACGCACTCGTATCCCAAATAGCGGGTACGGGTCGTAACATTGTTGAGGTGTTAGTACAGAGCAGTTTGAGGGTGCAGAGTGTTGCACCTAGATTTTAGGTACATATATTGTTGGTGTTCCTATTTTATTCCACCTTGTGCACTTTTCATCAATTATTTGATTTACGCTGCTATGTAGCATATTATTTGCAACCTTATTTCTTTCTCGAGTTTGTTCGAACATGTATATTACTGGATGGCCAACTTTAATATATTTTGTTCATTCATGATGCTTATTTCATTACTGTGGATTGAGATATAGTTAATTAGTTACGTTTAGTAAACTTAACAATGTAGTACATCTAGGGGTAAGTCCATTAAATTGAGAACTTACCCTAGGTCGTATTAACTGGCATGCTCGCATCTCAAGTTCCTGTGTATTTTGGAACTGGGACGTGACACATTTTTTTGGTGTCCCACGCAGGTCAAGATGAAATCATTTTGCTTACGTTACTGTACCGAACGAGCCTACATTATGATAATATATTAGGATCTCAATTCACTACTGCTATTGGAAATTCCTTTGACTTCTACCTTCGCCCTTGAAATTTCGTATTTGTGCTCAATCATACCATTCTTGAATTCCTATTTATGAATTCTTGTTTTTTCCCTCTCTCGGAAGGACGAACACTTGTGTTTGACAACCATTTTAGTATTATCTTATCGTAGGTTGTGACTAAGACAAAAAGAATATTCGATAAGTGATTATTTAGGGTATATAGGGGTTTGGATAAATGTCACTACTAGATGGACCGATAGGATATGAATGGCAATTCTATTGAGGTTTAGTTTCTTTAGGAAAATTTCTTTATGAATGAGAGACCACTTGCCTAAGACACAAAGAATTGAATTAGAAATAATACACATTAATGAAAATTGTTGGAAGACTAAGATAAAATTTTCAATGATGCCCGAGGTGAACAAATACGATTAAAAAATTGCATAGATTGACTTGGGACTAGCCGAAGATAATAATAGTGCTACCTCTACAATAGAATTTTCAAACGATATGACTTGAGGAAAGGATAATTCAATGAGTCGTGAATTGGTGATTCGACATTAGCATGTAAATTATCATATTGAGCTAGGAAGTTTTGCTTGAAGGATATATGAACCCATGCTTGGCATGACTAGGTGATTAGCTAAGGTGGATAGGCTTTTATAGACACTCCACCAAGATAGGATGTGGAATATTAGAGTATGGTAGCAGGCTTAACCCTAACAGTAGACACGAGGATCATTAGACTAAACCATGCCACCCTTTGCTTGAGCTAGATAGAGTCCTGGAAAGAAGTTAACATGATCCATGTAATGCCCCGCCCCGAATCGGGGCGTGACAATCCACACAGGTTGACTAAAGGAATACGAAAGACTCCTTGATCATAAAGTTTGAGGTGATTGAGAATACAACTTGAAGGAAGACAGTTGAATTCTAGATTGAAGAGTGCTAACCCGAAGAACAGTAGCAAATAGAATCCGATGATTCCAACATGATGTAACAAATTGATGAAGCGTGACGATCATAATTAGATATAAACCTTCAAAATTATATTGCACTAAAATTTGAGGAATTTTTATGTAGAGGATACAAAAATCAGGAATATGATATAATGGAAAAAGAAATTTTCATGGATGAAGAGGAACCGTCCTAGAAAGAGCAATTACAATCCAACAAAAAGACCAATCATGGATGAAGAGGAACCGTCCTAGAATTTTATTGAAATTCTCTTGTTACAAAAATGGATGGTACAAAATGTAAAATCATTTAACAATTGAAAACTACAAAGTGAAATTAAAAATAAAACTATAAAATTGATCCAACAAAAAGAGCAATTACAATCCAACAAAAAGACCAATCATGGATAGACTGGAATCAACCGCTGAGATGTGCAATCTAAAATGAACTTATATAAAACTGCAAGTATATAAATCAAATAAACAAACAAAATATGTCCACTATATGCGATTTAAAACCTGTCATCATGTAGGCACTGAGAAACACGAATGATTTAGGTAAATCCTAGATACAGTCCCGAAATCTACATCACTACTCTGATCATATTTTCACATACGCAAAAAACTGAACCAAATTTGATAAAAAATTGTTGCAAACACATAAAAAAAGGACATGGTAAAAGTTTATCATTTGTTTAGAAATGCCAACCAGAATCCTGGACATTCTTGTCCGCATCATCAAGAAATGCCAATGGAGTAGCTCAAGCAGACGTTGATCATTTGGTTACTTAAAGTTGTCATTGCCAGCAGAACTGATCCCTTTTGACTTCAAAGTTCAAAAGTATGTCATTAGTTTAGCTTATCTTCTAACATTTATCATTGGAACCTAATCTTGGATCGTGAGAAATCAAAAATTCTCATCATTCAAGCATTAATAGATCTACTTTTAAAATGATGCAATGTAACAACTTACTCAACTGATAATAGCTAATAATAGTATGTAATAGTGTTTTAATAGTTTAGGATGTCTAAGGAGGTGTAGATGACATGCATTCTTTTTTCTTCTGTTATTGATTATATAATCCCATTTTTCTTAAGATGATGCGACATGAAAAATTAACAGTATTTTTAGCTCATTCATCAAATGCCATAACTTGTTTAAAGGATAAGCCTATGGCAACTCATGGGAGGAATTTAACAAATTCAGAACAAGGTGATAAAGATAATAATGTTCAATCTAATTCATCAAATAAGTGGTAGAAGTTGATAAGTTTGAAGCCCTAAGAAATTACAATATAAAAGACAAATAGCACCAATGATCCTTCAATCAGTTCATACACCATGTGGGCATAAATACCACATGAAATTGGTAACACACTCACCGAAGTAAAATTAAAAATAAATATCAGATATGGAAAAAGGTATGGACATTGGATGAGCTGATGAGCAAGTTAGGAGGAAGCTGAAGGAAACAGTTGCCAAGGTAAAGGAAAGAAATGTGTAAAGCAAAAATGATTCATGAAACTATTATTCTTAGAAGTGGAACTTTTCAAGGGAGAAGAAGGTTCAAAAGCATTGAGATTTGTATAGTGCCTCAAATCCCACATATACAGGATTTATGAGAGAACATTTATGGGTTTCTGTGCATTATTAAATTGCTTATTTGTGATCCATTCATAGATTTAGGAGCATTAACAGATCCATCTGTTCCAACTTAAGTACGGAATTGATTCCATAATCACTAATTGGATTTCTTTTGAGCGTGCAAAATTATATATGTAAATAAAATGATAGTTGGGAAATGTAGAATATTATCTTTGCCATCCATTGTATTATATAGGAATGATATACTCCATTGAGAACTTTTTAGTTGAAATACAGTAATTAAAAGGAAATTCCATTCTGTACTAATTATTAGACTGTAAAAGAAGGAATGTCATTCCTATCACTATTTGGCTTAATTTGTCGTAGACATGAATACAGTTCATCATCATCATCATCATCATCATCCAAGAATTATCTCATCATATAGGGTCAGCTATGAAACACAAGAAAGATCCATGAAAGATTCGACAAACATTTATTACCTGCTGTCGACCTGATGATAGACATGAATGCAGTTCCCTATAGAAAATCATACATGGAAACTCTTTCATCTGGACTATCCTATAGTCTAGGAGAACTTAAAGGTGCTCCTTGGTTGCATGAATTTCACCACATGATCGAATCCTAGGTTTTATGGCAAACCTCCATCTTGCTCATAGCTATTGCTGTTGGGAAAGAAGCGCGGAAACCTTTCCCCAAACCGGAGAGTACCTGCGAGAGGACCGAGCAATACAACGCACGAACCCAAAAACAAACACACAAAACAATCCAAGCAGACACAGAGAATTTTTGACGTAGAAAACCCTTGCGGAAAAAACCACGGGACGATCGGAGTCCAACCCTGAGAAGCCTCCACTAATGGAATAGAAGAATTACACCCTCTACAAACTCCTCCCGATCCAAATCGGATCCCCACAACACTCAGAGATAAGAACAATGATTACAAGGCTACGAAGAGCGAGAACGACGAGCAGAGATTACCCGAAACACGATCTCCTTCGAAAACGACCTTCAATCCTCCGTCTTCTCTTCCGAAGTTGTAATGGCACTCTTGCCTCCTTCCTCTCTCAAAGTTGTGTTGCCTTTGCGATATGTTGAACTCTGAATTAGGGTTGGGAAATCCCAATATAACTCCCTAATCCCGCAGCAAACCTGAACCGTTGGATTAGATCCAGTGGTGAAAAGTCACCCTAAAATCCGCTTCAGCCCCCGACGACACAGAGTTCGGCCAGAACTCTGTGTCAAGCAAACAACACCTAACGCCAACATTCTGGAACGGCCAGACCGAGTTCGGCCAGAACTCGGCCTGGGACCGAGTTCGGGCCGAACTCGGCAGACCCAGTCCAGAATCTCCTTCAGGAGCAGCAGCAGCAGTAGCGACTCCGCGTCGCCTACTTCCCGAGCTTCTTCGACACACGAACGGTGCTCGTCGCACTCCGGGGTCTTCTCCACATAGGTTGGGAACCCCACCCACTCCAACAAATCTCCCCCTTCACAACTATGGGGAGGATGTCGTCATCCCGACGACCTGCCTGCAGTACTCAAACTTCCCCCTTGGTAGAATCTTCGTGAACATATCAGCTCCGTTGTCATCTGTATGAACCTTCTCAACCTCCGCGTCCTTCTTCTCAACCACATCCCGTATCCAATGATACCGAGTCTCGATGTGCTTGGACTGGCTATGAAACGTCTGATTCTTCACAAGGTGGATAGCACTCTGACTGTCGCAAAGCAAAGTTTACTGCTCTTGCTTCAGTCCCATTTCCTGCAGCAGCTTCTTCATCCACAACAGCTCCTTGCAAGCCTCCGTCGCCGCAATGTACTCTGTCTCTGTCGTTGACAAGGCAACACACTTTTGCAACCGCGACTGCCACGACACTGCTCCTCCTGCAAACATCATCACGTAGCCCGAAGTCGATCGCCTCGTGTCTACATCTCCAGCCATATCAGCGTCGGTATACCCAACCAGCTTCGGCTCGTCACCACCAAAGGAAAGTCTCCAACCAGCAGTGCCCTGAAGATAACGTAGAATTCACTTGACCGCACTCCAATGTACCCTTCCAGGATTTGAAAGATACCTGCTAACCGTGCCAACTGCATGAGCAATATCTGGCCTCGTACACACCATAGCATACATAAGGCTCCCCACAGCTGAAGTATATGGAACCCGCTCCATATCTTCCTTTTCGTCCTCGGTAGATGGACACTGCTCCTCAGTGAACTTAAAGTGAGCCGCGAGAGGGGAACTCACTTTCTTCGACCCGTCCATCCCGAAATGCTGAAGTACCCGGTGAATGTACTTCGTTTGGGACAAGTGTAGCAGCTTGGACTCTCTCTTTCGGCTGATCTCCATCCCAAGAATAGTCTTCGCTGCGCCCAAATCCTTCATAGAGAAGGCCGCGCCCAGTTGGCGCTTCAGTTTCGCTATCCTAGTGGCATTCCGACCCACTAATAGCATATCATCTACATAGAGCAATAAAATGATGAAATCATCATCGGCAAAATACCTCACAAATGCACAATGGTCCGATGTCGTCCGTGAATAACCATGCTCCCCCATAAACGACTCGAACTTCCTGTACCACTGCCTCGGAGCTTGCTTTAGACCATACAAGCTCTTCCTCAACCGGCAGACCAAATGTGACTTGCCCTTCTCACAGAATCCCTCTGGCTGCTCCATGTACAACTCCTCCTCAAGATCACCGTGGAGGAATGCCGTCTTCACGTCCATCTGCTTGACCTCCAAGTCGAGACTGGCTGCTAATGCTAGCACCACCGGAATAGACGAATGCTTAACGACAGGCGAAAAGATCTCATCATAATCCACGCCTTTCCGCTGACCGTAGCCTTTGACTACCAGCCTCGCTTTGTATCGAGGGCGAGTAGCATCATCCGTCTGCTTCACTCTAAACACCCATCGATTCTTCAAAGCCTTCTTGCCCTTTGGCAACCGCACCAGATCATAAGTGGAATTGGAGTGCAAGGAACTCATCTCCTCCTGCATAGCCTTCATCCACTCCTGCCTGTGTTTGTCTTCCATAGCCTCTGCAAAACTTTCGGGCTCTCCCCCGTCAGTCAATAGCACATACTCATCTGGTGAGTATCTCGTAGATGGTCGACGATCTCTGTCGCTCCTCCTCAAAGGAACCACTGGTGTTGGCTGTATACCGACAGCCTCCGCCCCTTCAGGAACTGCCTCTCCGGCATGCTCATCCTCCTGAGGGACACCCTGACCACTATCAGCAGGCTGATGATCAAGGTTGGAAGCAACTCCATGTACCGGCTCCCCCATAACTGGATCCTCTGCGATGTCCTCTGGAAACTGCTCGAAGCGAAATGACTCTAACTCAGGCAATTCCTCAGCCTCAGAAGGCGTCTCAGAATCCTGAGTATTGGTCATAGTCTGATCCTCGACGAACACCACGTCCCTGCTTCTGTAGAGCTTTCCTTCCACTGGGTCGTAGAGTCTATAACCAAACTCATCCCGACCATAGCCGACAAAGACGCATCGCCTCGTCTTCGGCTCAAGTTTGGTCCTCTCGTCCTTCGGTACATGCACGAAGGCCTTACAACCAAACGCCCGCAGGTGATTGTATGACGGCTCTTTGCTGTACCATACTTTGTCAGGCACATCACCCTGCAAAGGAGCACTAGAAGACAAATTAATAATATAAGCAGCTGTGAGAAGAGCCTCACCCCAATAACTGCCCGGCAAGTTTGCTTCTGACAACAAACACCGCACCCTCTCCATCAGTGTCATGTTCATGCGCTCCGCTACACCATTGAGCTGAGGTGTCTTTGGCGGAGTCTTCTGGTGTCGTATCCCTTGCTCTCTGCAATACGCATCAAAGAGACCGATGTATTCGCCGCCATTGTCGGACCGAACACACAACAACTTCTTGCCCGTCTCCCTTTCAACAGAGGCCTGAAACTCCTTGAAAGTAGGCAGCACCTGATCCTTGGTCTTTAAGGCATAGACCCAAACCTTCCTGGAACAGTCATCAATAAAGGTTACAAAGTAAGAAGCACCACCAAGAAATTTTACCTTCATAGGACCGCAGACATCCGAGTGAATCAATTCGAGCAACGCCGGCTTCCTTGAACTTGGGTGACTTTGGAAAGATACCCTATTTTGCTTCCCAGCTAAACAGTGTGTGCACTTCTCCAACTTTGTAGACCTGAGCCCCGGAATCACCTTCATGTTCACCAAATAGCTCATCCCCTTCTCGCTGATATGGCCGAGCCGCCTGTGCCACAACTCGGTAGACGCATCACTGACTGCGTTCACTTCCTGTGCCCCCTCTGCGCTCCCCTCCATATAGTAGAGACCAGACTTCTTGCTTCCTCTGGCAATCACCATCGAACCTCTGGAAAGCTTCCACTGACTATTCCCGAAGAGACTGAAGAATCCCTCGTCATCCAACCTTCCAACCGACACCAGGTTGAAACGGATATCAGGGACATGACGAACATCCTTGAGAACAAGAACCGCACCCGTCTTCGTTCTCAAATGCACATCTCCAACGGCAACCGCCTTCGACACATCTCCGTTGCCCATCTTCAACACGCCACAGTCGCCTGTCGTGTAAGTGGCAAACAGTGTCCTATTGTGAGATACATGTGCTGAAGCCCCTGAGTCCACCAGCCAAGAATTGTCATCGCAGGCGAAGTTAGTAATGACCTCATCACCTACGACGATCACATCGCCTCCATGCACCGAGGCCGCCGCTGTAGTGTTCTCTTCTTGCTTCCCCTTGTCGCCCTTCTTCTCTCTCTTCCAAGCGAAACAATTTCGCTTGATATGGCCCTTCTAACCGCAATGGTAACACTCTGAGTCCTCGTAACGACCCTTGGACTTCTCCCTGCTCTTGTCTCTGCCACCACCTGGACCCCTGCTTTTGCCCCTTCCGCGGCTCTCTGAAACAAGTGCCTCTGAGTGGTGGGATGTGGATGAAGTGCCCTGAGAACGTCTCCGCATCTCTTGATTCAACACCCCGCTCTTGGCAAACTCCAGACTGACTACGCCCTCTGGAGTAGAAGCGATCATAGATACTCGTACGGTCTCCCACGAGTCTGGCAAGGTACACAGCAGCCACAGTCCCTGAACTTCGTCGTCGAACTTGACTCCCATAGAAGATAGCTGGTCAACCACGCCCTGGAACTCACTCAAGTGATCCGAAATAGATGCCCCGTCTTTGTACCGCAGACCCATCATCGTCCAGATCAGGAACAGCTTGTTTACCCCGGTCTTCTTCGCATACAAAGACTCCAGCTTATCCCACAACGTCTTCGCGTGCTCAATATTGGCAACGTGGTTGTACACGTTCTCGTCCACAAACTGTCGTATGTACCCACACACCTGTATGTGCTCGAATGTCCAGTCCTCCTCGGATTTATCACTGGGCTTCTCGGATGCAAACACGGGTAGATGCAGCTTCTTGACAAATAGCAAATCTTTCATCTTGCTCCGCCAATAGTGATAATTGGTGCCGTTCAGGTTCACCATGCGCACCGGCTTCGCGTCCATCTCTCCTCTCTGGTTTCTCTGTCAACTACTGACACTCCTTCTGAATTCCAGAACCTGGCTTTGATACCACTCTGTTGGGAAAGAAGCGCGGAAACCTTTCCCCAAACCGGAGAGTACCTGCGAGAGGACCGAGCAATACAACGCACGAACCCAAAAACAAACACACAAAACAATCCACGCAGACACAGAGAATTTTTGACGTAGAAAACCTTTGCGGGAAAAACCACGGGACGATCGGAGTCCAACCCTGAGAAGCCTCCACTAATGGAATAGAAGAATTACACCCTCTACAAACTCCTCCCGATCCAAATCGGATCCCCACAACACTCAGAGATAAGAACAATGATTACAAGGCTACGAAGAGCGAGAACGACGAGCAGAGATTACCCGAAACACGATCTCCTTCGAAAACGACCTTCAATCCTCCGTCTTCTCTTCCGAAGTTGTAATGGCACTCTTGCCTCCTTCCTCTCTCAAAGTTGTGTTGCCTTTGCGATATGTTGCACTCTGAATTAGTGTTGGGAAATCCCAATATAACTCCCTAATCCCGTAGCAAACCTGAACCGTTGGATTAGATCCAGTGGTGAAAAGTCACCCTAAAATCCGCTTCAGCCCCCGACGACACAGAGTTCGGCCAGAACTTTGTGTCAAGCAAACAGCACCTAACGCCAACATTCTGGAACGGCCAGACCGAGTTCGGCCAGAACTCGGCCTGGGACCGAGTTCGGGCCGAACTCGGCAGACCCAGTCCAGAATCTCCTTCAGGAGCAGCAGCAGCAGTAGCGACTCCGCGTCGCCTACTTCCCGAGCTTCTTCGACACACGAACGGCGCTCGTCGCACTCCGGGGTCTTCTCCACATAGGTTGGGAACCCCACCCACTCCAACAATTGCTAGGAATTTCGCACCAGAACTGAGAATGCCAAGTTGACAACCAGTTATAAGAATTCTTTAGTTATTTTGGACACTTGTCTCTTACTCCATAGCCAAAACCAAACACAAACTACCAAAGCTATACCCAAGATAGGTATCTGTATCAAGTACTGGGGTCATCTTAACGTACTCAAACCTTTTAGTTTTAGCTCAGGACACTTACCCGTGAGCAGAGGAAACACTGGTAATGCCAATGGCTTCTCCGATATGCCTACCATGACCATCTTGCCATGGGCTTTCAGTAAAAGAATCAACGGAGCAAGGGCGGGCATGGTCCACAACTACAGTGTCGATGATACCATCCATAGTGCCCTTGGCAACCTAAAAGCACAATTAGGATATACACTTACATAAATAACCAGATTAACATAATTAGGATATACACTTACATAAATAACAAATATAAGTAATAAAATAATGTGTTGGTTTTTTTATCAGTTGGTTAATACAAGTTAGAAACAAAAACAACCAAGTAATGAGAAATATACAAAATAAAATAAAAAATAAAAAATAAAAATTGATAATTGATTCAGTCATTTTCAGTCAATTTTTGGTTAATCATGAAGACTCCTTACGAGCTGATCTCATGAGGCCCACATAAACAAATGGTATGACCCGCCAAAAACAGCATGAAGCCTTTATCCCACATTTTTGTGGTTGGATACAAGAATCCTTCTCTTGTTCTGCTTTGTTTGAGGGCCCATTTAATCTCTAACATTAGCAAATATAATAACTACATGGTAACTTTTCCCAGAGAAAAAAAAGTTCTCCATGCAACCACGCCACATGAACTGGAATTGCAATTCCCTGATTCTTGTTTCCAAGAATTGCACTTGCAAGTGGAAATGCTAACAACTTCAACAAATGCACATTAATTATGTATATGCATGAAGAGAAGCTTTTAACTTCACTTCAAGGGTAGGTCTCAAAAGTAAGGTTCCAAGCATGGCTACTTTGATCTGCTTTGTGCAATCCTGTGTTCCTAAAGGCCTTTACAGGGTCAGTTGTCTTAATTTGTCCACTCACTGCATTAGTTTAAAGTCTAACAAAAAGAATAACATTGTACAAGAGTTCAACAAAGCATGTAAACAATACGATTCCTTAGGGACAGAATATTGCACGAATGGTGATTAAGGACAATATCATTGTAAATCAAACTATCAGTTAATATTAGGGAGATACAGAACTAAATTTACAAAAGCACAGATTAATTTAAATAAAACTTTTGACATCTAATATCAAGGTGGTACAGACATGCAAACTCAAAATTTCAACTTTCTTATCTTCCTCAAGGATAAAATTTTACCAAAGCAATATTAAAGATAATACTAGAAGTCCATAACAAATACTATGATAAAAAAGAAATACAGAAGTAACTGAAAAAATTGTATATGATCAAATAAATAGGCAACTTAACCTGTGAAGCTCGCTTATAAGACAACTAAGACCAGTAAATGGAGATGAAATGGTGTTCAGCTCTATTTGGAAAAGTAGATTGGTTCCATTATCTAGCATACAATCTGTTAGGAACAAACCTAAACAGATGTCCTGATAGTGTCGCTCAGAAGAAATCAATATAATCTCAAAGAAGAATAGAAACAAAGAGATGAGAAAGAAACTGATTAGTATGTTTTTCAAAATATGTAAAAAATTCAAAATATGTATTTGCTTAGTTTCTGCCAACCAGATGTTATGGCATATACCCAAAGTTGGTAAAATGATAAACTAAAGGCATATTCAAAGATTCACCTCCGTTTTCTTGATTTCTAGCATCTTTGAGTGAATATCTAAGTGTCTACCAGTAAAAGCATCCACCTTCTTTGTTCTGCAAGATGAACCCAACAATCTAATGCTATAAACAAATTGAGCGGATGTTTGTCATCTGAATTATTGAAATTAAGGTATGTCTATTATGAAAGAAAAAGGTATGTCTACTATGACCATAAACATAAAACAACTAATATATTTCAAAGACTCGCATGTTCCTTGTTTTATTTAAATATCAAAAGTTTTATGAAACAAGCTTTAAAGGAATCAAAATTGTGAAGAGAAGTTAAACTGGACTTTATGCTTAGGTAAACATCATAGTATGTCTGTATGTGTTGTTGATAAACTCAACATCAAAAATTCCAATAATCACAACTCATAATGGATCATGCTATACAAAAGAGAGATAGTCATAAAGTGGTCATTAATCTTCGGAACGACTAACGAGGCGTTACGGAGTATGACACTTAATAGTGAAGGCTCCATGGATAGCTTTAGCAAGTATACAACCAGATTCAGTAGTCAACCCCACATTTGGTGCCAAATTCCTGGTCAAGAAAATTATAGACAAGAGTGAGGCTTGTCCTAAACCCTAAAGGACAAGCTGGCAGGTAGGAAGCCTGTGTTATTGGATATTGATAAGTTCCCAATATTAACCTTACTGACAAGTAGAATGTGGGAGCTTCTGATTCAGTGCAAAGTAGCAAAGTATCAGTTGTGCAGTGGCAATGCAGTGATTTCTTGGTAGTTAATCCAGTAACCCAGTTAGTATCAGTTAGTGTAGCAAAGAGAACCAAAGTATTCTCATTCTCATGTCTGTAGAGTATTATCGGAGCTTTCATAAAGGCATGTCAGCAATTGTCCACTCAACAACTACTTACCAGCTCACTTGGCCAGGTCAGCATTAGGCAAAACAGTCAGCGTTACGGTTGGTATCAGTAATAACAAGGAAATGTAGTGTAATGTTGGTTGTGCAGAGAAAGGTTCATGTCCAAACTCTATAAATAGAGTAATGTAGAGAAGAGAAGGCATGAAGAAATGTATGGGCATTTTGTTACTTTTTTAGTTTTCTCCAATTCTTGTAATCTCTTTCTTGTTCCTTATCAATTAGAATAAATCAAACCCAAGTTTTCTTCCCCAAATTGAATTTTCCTCTGATTCTTTCAATTTGCTTTCGATCCATGGACAATTGTTCACAATTATCACCAATTCATGGTGTTATAGGAAGAGGATCCTATCAGATATGTAGCTCTAAGCTCATGTCACCAGAGCTTAGAGGTAAAGTGATGATACAACATAAAATTTGACATGATCACTGAAAATAAATTACCAAACTAGTGAAATTTTATTGCAAATAAACTCATATGTCATCTTAAAAGGTTTATGCAATGTTATACTTAAGCTCCTTATCACACAAATGTAGTAGATCAAACTTAACAAATCTTTAGCGCAAAACCAACTTGTAACTTATCAAAACATATGGGAATTTAGATTGACAGTACAACAAATCCACCTGAGCACGCAGCAGAAATCACTGAAACATGTTACGGTGCCACAAAAAAAAAAAATAGTTTATAACTTACAACAATATACATATCCTGGAACTCCCAAGTTAATATAAATCAAAAGTAATCTGATGGATATTGGAGGATGACCTGAACAAAGAATCTTGCAAGAATTTACCGTCCAAGCTCACATGATCTACAAGCTCAATGAAAATGGGAGCTAAGTCACATGTTGATACAGACATGTGTTCCATTGGAGGTAGGACCGGATCATTTTCACAGGTTTTAAAAAGGAAGTTGCATCTTTGAGTGAGGGAGATTGTGAAACCCCAAGATTTAGTCTGAAATCAGGCATCATGGATACTATACCTATGCTATTATTTGTGGATTTTTTATTTCTAAGTTAATCACTTTTATATTGACTGCTAAATTTACCAAAGTGAATTATTCTTGATATAGACATACTCAAACAACAATACAACATAAGATAGATTATTATCGTCTTAACTGAGGAATTTAATGTATTTATCAGTTACCTCTAAATCTTTAGTTGCTTTCTCTTTGTTATTTCCTTGTGCTGGCAGGCACGCTTCAGAAAGCCAACACATAGGACCCCCTGAAATTAGCAGTCAATAGTAAACAATATATTAAAAAACAAGTATTGACTATTGCTACAAAGCATAAGAAAATGTTATCGTGTCTGTGACATATTGTGTCGAAGTGATCCGACAGTAAAAGACATGACACAAACACTTCAAAATACAAAATAACAAAACACATGTTTGTCCTTACCTTATGTTTGTATTATATCGTATTTGTGTCCATGCAACATAGTGGAAAACACAAAATTCACTGTATATCAAAATTATGATGCATCGGACAACCATTACCAAGATCGCATAGGTCAGTCAGCATGCAATCAGTAGGTAACTCGCAATCTCCTGGAATATCACTATATCCCTCCGCTCTCAGCTAACGTAAGGAAACATTCTCGTCATCACACCAACACTGATAACAAAGCCTCATTTTATTCTTCACACATTTTACTCAAACATAAGTAATCCCTAAAATACAAACAATCATAAATAGAAAAACATACAAGGTTTACAACATTGACCTTCCAGCCCAGTACTCGAACATCTAAACAAGTCAATAACCGATCAATTAAAGATACCCTAAATAAACTTTACTAAAAATGAGGAGATTTTGAATCGAGAAAATTACTCTCCAAAACTTCATTATTAAGCCCCATTTCGTCTCTGCCACCGCCAAAAAGAGCGAGATCACGACCGTGTAGAACCTGAATATCCCGTCGAAAAATTTTGAAATAAAGAAAAAAAATACAAGATTGGGGGTGTGATGAATCAGGACTTTAGGTTAGGTTTTTTTTCTTCTTACGTTGGAGCCGTTCTTGAAGGAGCGACCGATGCAGAGGGCATTCACCAAGATGCGGAGGAGGGCGACGACGGAGATGATGTTGAAGCAGTGACACACGACAAGGGGGGGTCCAGCCGGATCCAGGCTGAGGAGAAGAGGGGAGGGACGTTGGTCATGTCGTCGGCGGAGGTGATGGTGGTGGAGGAGGAAGAGGTCAATGATACGTACCTAGGAGAGCTGACTGTTGCCTTGGTAGTTTCTACTCCTGCAACGCCCACTTGATACGTACCCAAGTTCATGGCTTACTGACACTAGACACGATGATGATACAATGAGTGTCCAGTGTAGCATCAGAGCTTAGTATCAGTAACATCAGAGCTTGGTATCAGCTCATCATTTGTTTACTTAGTATCAGTAACATTGGAGCTTGGTATCAGCTTATCCTCTGTTTACTTTCAAATATTAGACAGTTATAACTGTCACTCTACCAGCCAGCTCACTTGGCCAGTACATCATCCAGCTCATCATCTGCTCATTACACTAACCAATCAGTGAGTAGCTGTGACCAACAATTGCCACCTCAGCCAAGAGCCACATGCTGCTAAATAGGAGAAAAGAGAGCAGATGAGTATCGAAAATATTTGTATTCTCTTTTACTTTTGAATTTGCAATTTTACTTACCAATTTTAATTCCTGCATTTCCAATTTCAGCTCAATAAAACCCTAGATCTCCACCAAATTGTTCTTGTTTCATCTGAATTTCTCTGTGAATATGACGAATTATGCTAGGAACTCGAGCATTCTTGGGCAGATGGTTCGAGATCCTATCAAGTGCTATCAGAGCAGCTCGAACCTGTGATCGAGAGCAGTTAGGAAGGAAGCTCCGGCCATGGCGAGCCTTGAGGAGGTGACATCAGAAGGAAGGAGAGTTCCAGTGGATGAGGATCGATTTATCTCCATCGAAGGCACCATAGGAGCTTTGCCAGGTACAATTATGGATTTGAATCGTCGATTTGATAAATTTGAGGCCAAATTTGATAAACTCGAACAACTGTTGGAAGAATTAACCAGTTCTAAACGAAACCCTGAGGTTTCGAACCAATATTCCCTCTCTACACCAACTCCAATCTATATCATGGCTGCACGAAGTCCATATGAGACAAGGATCAAGATATTAACTGCAGCAGTTCAGAAATATAAAGTAAAATGGGATACAAAATAATTTAAAGAGCAAATCCATAAAGCACCCACCTTGCAGCCATCCTTGGTGCAGGATGTTAAGGCTACTAGTGCTAAGTAGAACACTGGTACGATTGCTACTGTTATTATGCCAATCTTTAGGAAAAACTAAGCAATGTTGATGATAGTGCTGAAACTTACATCAGTAAAGAGTCAAATAAAGAAGGTACAAAGGAAGTCCTACCTCTGGCCACTCATACAGGAACTGGCACAATTAAAGCTACTAATCCCTTAGCATCTGAGGTCCAGTATGAGAGTTGTACTAACAAGAATGACAAGTCTGTGAAAGACTTGATGAAGCTACTGTTCAGGAGTGCTCTCCTTGTAGGACCGTTGAGCACCTCTAGAGGGGGTGAATAGAGTGAGTGCGAGTGCAGCGGAAAATAATCATCAATTTAAAAATTATAAATAGATAGTTATGGCAGTGAAATAAGAGACAGTAAATAAATAAAGCAAGAGATAGAGAGATCAAACTCAGTGAGACAGCAATGTATTGGTATCCCTCTGAGAGGACTAATCCAGTCTCGAGTACTCTTCCTCGATGTTAATCCACTAAGGCACAAGCTAATTGAGAGCTTGCAGTCTCTTATAATATTGTGCTTGGTGACAAGTGTACGACCAACTTCACAACACCGTGCTTGGTGACGAGCGCACGACCGGCTCCACAACAGAGATAATTTTTGTACTTTGAACAACCTCTTTATAACTCTTGAGAATCAAAAGACTCTAGATCAAATAGATATTACTGGATTTTGTCTAAGAGGAGTGTATGTGTGATATAAAAATTTTTGATCAGGTGAAAACACTTATTGAATAGAGAAGAGAAGATAAAAAATGAATGAGTGATTTGAAATGAAAAACCCTCTTCTATTTATAGGTGTTTTCTAGGACCGAATTCGGACAGAGTTCTGGCAAAGTTCTGATGCAAATATTTCACATATGAATGTTGCATACAGATTTGGAGGCAACAAATATTTGAATTTAAACAGACCGAACTCGGGCCGAGTTCGGACCGAACTCGGGCCGAACTCGATTTGAGTTTTGTCTGAAAAATATTGAACATTTGTCAAATTCTGTTGCAAAAATAAAGTTGAACTTTTTGGTGGATGGAATATGAATAGGTAGACTTTATAGAAAAGTGGACTAAGATTAACCTAATCCAGTATTACCTAGTCAATATTACAATTTATGTCCTAGACTCAATAAAGATAAAATACATAATAAACTGTAAAATAACTCGGACTGGATTCCAATGAAGGTAAGCTTCAGACTGATGATTTACGTGCTTGATGATGCAGTAGTACGCTTGTTGATATTGATTTCGCACGTCCTGAAATGATTAGCAGCAGTTCGTATATTTTTGTGTATTTACTTAAGTTCATGTCGATTATTAAAATTGGGTGTGACCATGGAATGGGCCAATAATCTCCCCCATTTTGATAATTGACAAACTTGAGTCTATGCCAAAATATCTAAAAATAGAACAAATAAAATTACCTGAAAAAAATTGTTTTGGTTTGGATTGTACTCTCTCGGATTGTTGATTTTTGGTATTGTCTCTTTTATCCCCCTTTGTCAATAAGCAAAAATGGCTTTGGCTCCCCCGTAATGTGTGAAGCCAACAATGTTTAATAGACAAAGTGATACTAAGAGATAACCAAATAACAACAGTTCCACACAAAGTGCATAAAAAAATAACTAGTACTGAAAATATCATGCATAACAATGTCTAACTGAAAGGAAAGATACAGTCACATCATCAAAAAGTGTTAATAAAATGTCTAACTAAAGAGTTTAGACATAAAAAATACATCAAAAGATCATCATCTAACAGTCCTATCTACTATCTACCAGCTCAAGTCTACATCACATAGTAGGGTCATCACCGCCAGGAGCATCCGGAGGAAAATGCAGCAGTAGGATTGAAGTAAGGAAAAGTGGCCTCATCTCCGAACCTGGATCCTAGGAAGTCGGGGTGAGGAAGAATAGTCACTGGATGTGATGGGTCCTGGAAGAGACTCTAGCGGAGATCAGCAATACCATTCCGCAACACCTGAGCTTGGGTGATGTGGCAGAACTCTAAGTCAAGGTAGCTCTGATGACGTTGCACGGAGAGGGCAACAAAGTCATCAAAACGCTGATAAAATCTAGGGTCAAAATTCGAAGCAGCGGCTGGAGCAGCAGCATCAGGAGGAGAAGCCTCAGGGTCAACATCTGGAACAGGCTCATCTCCAGGAGGCAGAGGAGGAGTAGGGTATAGTCGAGACCTGCTGAGCTCTATAGCTGTGGAGGAATTGGCACAGGTTTGAAGATCAATTTCAAACCTTCGAAAGATAGAAGCCAAGTGCATGGAATAGACTAGGTTGCGTCCTGCATTTCTGTAATTCAACATCCAAGCCATCATGGTCTTGGGAACAAAAAAAATGGCAAAGTGAATATAATACATGGCGGACAACTCCAAGAAAGTGATCTCATCAGAGGATCCTTTCTTCGAAAGAAGAACAGAGAAAATAAACATATGTAGTTCATAGAAGTTTTGGTTGAAATTTTTAGAAAAGTCTCTTATAGGAACAGGTCTTGGATGGCAAAGAAGTTCTTTGAATGAGTCGAGAGTGACACCTTCAGGGAATTGGATATGATGGATATCTACTAATGCTTCACCCACATCAGGAATATGGAAATATTCACTGATGTCAGTGGCGCTGAATTCTAATTCTTTCCCAGCAACGCAAGAATAGAAGTTTCTGTTTGGTTTTACTTGCAAGTTGCAGTAGAATATACGGACAGCGTTGTCATAGATATTCTCGGCTACTTCGAAGAAGTCACGAAAGTCGATACGGTCAAATATGGGAGCGTATTCAAAAAATATATTAAAGTTTACACAAGCTCCAGCACATATTCTGCGACCAAAAAAGGAATCAAACCAAAGGTCCGCAAATTCCTTGTTAGGGAACAAACCGGAATCAAAGTCATCGGAACCTATGGGTCTAGCTGGACTGAATACATTAGTGGGGACGTAATCAAAAGAGGAAGATCCTGCATGAGAGGAATCCATCCTTCTTTTCTGATTCTTGGGTGCCATAGATGAGAGGAAAAAAACTGGAGTACCTTAGAAAAGAGGAAGAAGATGGAGAGGAACAGCCCGCTGAAACTCCGAAGAAGCTTGAAGGAAAGGAGAATGAAGTGATCTTAGGAGTAGTAGAGGGTTTTACTCGGATTGGATGAGTGAAAAAAAGGAGGAATGAAGGGTTTAAATAGAGCTAGGGCCGGCTGTTCAGTTCTGGAAGCTGAACAGCGCCGACCGAACTCGGTCCAAACTCGGTCAGAGTTCGGCTGCTTGTATTTCCAATACCATAAATAGTATCGGTGTTAAATTTTTAATTTATGACTGTTGACTTCTTCATTTAATAACTTTTACTACTTTGGGTTAGCTGTAGGGGCCGAATCCCAGCTAGCGGTAGTCCGAAGACTAGTGCACCGTGTCGCTTCAGGCTATTTACACCTGTATGATAGAAGGGCCCTTTCGGCTTGTACCGAAAATAATTTTCGTTAAATAAATTATGAATTTTCAAGTCATAAAAATAAAATTAATTACCATACTACACTATGAATCAGAAAATTCAATGCCGAGCTCTCGCCTCATTATGTTAAAATAGTCTTCAGCCATTGGTTTTATGAAAATGTCTGCTACTTGATGATCTGTGTCAATAAACTCTAAGCAGATATCCCCATATTGTTGGTGATCACGTAAAAAGTGATGACGAATCTCAATGTGTTTTGTGCGTGAGTGACATACAGGGTTCTTAGTCAGGTTAATAGTGCTAGTGTTATCACAATAAATGGGAATCTTAGTGTAGTGCAGATTGTAGTCTTCTAGGGTTTGCTTCATCTATAAAATTTGAGCACAGCAATGTCCTGCGGCGATATACTCAGCTTTAGTAGTTGATAATGCTACAGAATTTTGGCTTTTGCTAAACCAAGAGACTAAGGCCTTTCCTAGGAAATGACATGTACCGCTGGTACTTTTACGGTCTATTTTGCATCCTGCAAAATCTGCATCCGAGTAACCTATCAGGTCAAAGGATTTGGTTTTAGGATACCACAAGCCGACTGTAGAAGTTCCCTTAAGGTATCGGAAGATACGCTTAACGGCACTTAGGTGTGATTCCTTAGGATTTGCCTGGTATCGTGCACAGATGCAAACACTGAACATAATATTAGGGCAACTAGCAGTTAAATATAATAAGCTACCAATCATACCTCGATACTTACGCTGGTCGACAGGTTTGCCCTTTCATCAGTATCAAGCTTTGTGGATGTAGCCATTGGAGTTTGGATAGGCTTTATATTATCGAAGTCGTACTTTTTCAGTATATCCTTCGCATACTTGGCTTGATTGATGAATGTTCCCTTTGAGTGTTGTTTGATCTGGAGTCCTAGGAAGAAGTTTAGCTCTTCCATCATACTCATCTCAAATTCACTCTGCATACACTTAGCAAACTCTTGACAAAGTTTTTCCTTAGTAGAGCCGAATATAATGTCATCAACGTAAAATTGTACAAGAAGAATGTCATCATTTAAAGATTTGATAAACAAAGTTGTATCAACTCTTCCGAAGGAGACGTATTACGGGATAAAGAGATATACCATAACCATTATCAGCTAAATGACTTATGCTTAGTAGGTTATGTTTCAATTCTGTGACTAGACAAACATCCTTTATTACGGGATAAGGAGATATACCAACAGTACCATTACCAATAATATCACCTCTCAGGCTATTTTCGAAGGAGACGTATCCTTCTTTCTTCATCGATAGCGTGGCGAACATAGATGCATCACCAGTCATGTGCCGCGAACATCCGCTATCGAGGATCCACTTGCTTTTAATATGAGAGGGTTGAGGGTCCACCTATAAAACAAGTAGATGAATCCTTTGGTACCCATTTACTGAAGGGTCCATATTAATTAGACTTAGGTATCCAAAATTAAGTACAATTGTCAACAAGTTTCCTTGCTAAGCAATACTGTGATACGTGTCCATGAGTACCATAATATGTGCAAGTGAGTTTACAACCAGTGGTAGTTGAAACTGTGTTGACATGCTTGTTTGGTTTCATGGAAAACCTATAAGTGAAAGCATGGTGATAGTCGTGTTTCTTTTGTGCTTTCTGATTTTTAGTCCTCTTAGGTGTATGCTTAGAATTAGGACTAAACTTAGGCTGTGTCACAGGTATTGCCTGTTTGCCTAACTTGATTTCTAACTTTTAGAAATCGCAACAAACTCTTCATATTTAGCAGTCATGTCTAAGAGTCTTGTTCTGTGACTAAGTGCTTCTTCTTCTCTGTGTCATATAGCTCTTATATTTTGACATAGTCTCTTTCTTTCTTATCAACTTTGAGGATAGCCTCATGATAGTCTACCTTGAGTTTGGCTATCTCTTCTGTGTTACCGGTAGTAGACGTCTCTTTAATATCTTCAATAAGACTGGATAGTCTAGCTATCTCGGTTGTGTATGCCTTAATCTCTTTTCGAGATTGCTTATACTTGTCAAGCACAGTTCTGTGTTCTTCAAGTAGGTTGCTAAAGGCATTTTCTAATTCATCGAAAGTAAAGTCATCATACAAAGGGTTTGAGGATACCTTATCAAAAGCTATAAGACAGACATTGGCATTATCGTAGGGTCTATTTTCTTCCTCTGTGTCACTGGCATCACTTTCATGTCAGATACTTATATTAGCATACTTTCGACTGATTGTTGCTTTTTTGCTTGATCTTGATCTATCGTATGGACTGCTTTTCTTCGAAGTTGGACAGTCCTTCTTCATGTGCCCTGATTTCTTGCATCCAAAGTATATTGTTTCTTCTTCATTGCTTTCTTGGATATCTCTTTTTCTTCTGTTTGATTTCTCAAACTTTAGAAATTTTCTGAAGTTCTTCACTAGTAGGGCTTGTTCATCACTACTTGATGACTCTTCCTCAGACTCATTGCATGTAGATTTTCTGGCTTGAGCATTGAAGGCAATAGACTTTTCTTTTGGGGTTGCTTCTTCAAACTCTTACATATCAAGCTCATGGGTCATTAGCTTGTCCATCAGTGCTTCCAGAGACATGGTGGTGAGATCGTTTCCTTCAATGATTGTTGTTGCCTTCGGGTTCCAGTTCTTGGTTAGAGCCCGTAGTAATTTTTTGATCTTCTCATGATTACTGTAATCCTTACCAAGAGATTGCAAAGGATTAGTAATATCAAGAAAAGTGTAAACATCTGTGTAATTGATTCACCGGATTTCATGTTAAAAGATTCATACTCCTGTGTTAGTCTACCGATTTTGGATTCCTTCACTTGGGAAGTACCTTCATGAGTTACCTCAAGAAGTTTCCAAATCTCGTGAGACATTTTACAGGTTGAAACTCTGTTGAATTCTGTTTTGTCAATCGCACAGAACAGTACGTTGTTGGCACGAGCATCTAGACTATCCTTTGCTTTTTCAGCCTCTGTATATTTGTCATAAGGCTTGTCTACAAGCTGGTCGTCAACCACTGTAGGTGCCGGTTTCTTATAACCATCAACAACTATAGACCAAAGATCAAAGTCAAGAGACTTTAAGAAGAAAGTCATCCGTGTTTTCCAGTAGGTATAATTTGTACCATCAAATAGTGGGGGTCTATTTGTGGATTATCCTTCACCGTTGAATATTGATTTCACGGCTGCCATATATACTCTCTGAGGTTTGTTATATTAGAATATAACCTGCTCTGATACCAATTGTAGGACCGTTGAGCACCACTAGAGGGGGGTAAATAGAGTGAGGGTGAGTGCAGCAAAAAATAATCACCAATTTAAAAATTATAAATAGATAGCTATGGTAGTGAACAAGAGACAGTAAATAAATAAAGAAAGAGATAGAGAGATCAAACTCAGTGACACAACGATATATACTGGTATCCCTCTGAGAGGACTAATCCAGTCTCGAGTACTCTTGCTCAATGTCAATCCACTAAGGCACAAGCTAATTGAGAGCTTGCAGTCTCTTACAACACCGTACTTGGTGACAAGTGCACGACCAACTTCACAACACCGTGCTTGGTGACGAGCGCACGATCGGCTGCACAACAGAGATAATTTTTGTACTTTGAACAACCTCTTTACAACTCTTGAGAACCAAAAGACTCTAGATCGAAATAGATATTACTGGCTTTTGGCTAAGAGGAGTGTAGGTGTGATATGGAAACTTTTGATCGGATGAAAAAACTTATTGAATAGATAAGAGAAGATAAAAATGAATGAGTAATTTGAAATGAAAAACTCTCTTCTATTTATAGATATTTTTTGGGACCGAACTCGGGCAGAGTTCTGGCAGAGTTCTGATGCAAAGATTTCGCATATGAACGTTGCATAGAGATTTGGAGATAACAAATATTTGAATTTAAACAGACCGAACTGGGGCGAAACTCGGTTTGAGTCTGTCTAGGAAAATATTGAACATTTGTCAAATTCTGTTGCAAAAATAAAATTAAACTTTTTGGTGGATGGAATATGAATAGGTAGGCTTTATAGAAAAGTAGACTAAGATTAACCTAAGCCAGTATTACCTAGTCGATCTCACAATTTATGTCCTAGACTCAATAAAGATAAAATACATAATAAACTGTAAAATGACTCGGACTGGATTCCAATGAAGGTAAGCTTCAGACTGATAATTTACGTATTTGATGATGCAGTAGTACGCTTGTTGATATTGATTTCGCACGTCCAGAAATGATTAGCAGCAGTTCGTATATCCTATGTATTTACTAAGTTCATGTCGATTATTAAAATCGGGTGTGACCATAGAATGGGCCAACACTCCTTACATCTGGTTTCAGCCTTGTCGACCCCAACACCTTTGGTAATAGAGTATTTAAAAACTAGAGACAATTGAGTTTATGGTTTCCTCAACAAGGGATGAAGTTTTTGCTCTCCAATCTCAGACTGCTTACAAGATATGGGATCCAGGAAGTCACAAATTGGTACTGCAAGCAGTGAGTAAAACAGACCCTCATATTTCCAGACATCATGTATGTACTATGGATGAACTGTCATTTGACCTTGGTGATAGCTGGATAAGATGCTTCCCCGAAAGTTTTATATCAATAGAACTATCTAACCTTGCAAATATCAATTCAGAAGTTGAGTTTGATGCTTCGGGGAGGCTTGTGGCTAGGTGCAAGTCACTAAAGGTCCTAAAAGTGAAAAAGGATGTCTCCATAGAGCAACTGCAGATGGTTTTTGTTAGAGTTCCTCATCTTACAGAGCTTGGAACAGGTTCATTTTCCAAGATTATATGGTTCTAGCAGAGGCCCAACTAGAAAGTAAATTCATTAAATGCAATATGATAGAGAGACCTTTGGGTGAGTATTTCTTTAGCCAAGCTATAAAGAAGGGGACTGATGAGAACAACGGCCTTGTTACCTGCAAACATGGTTTGTTCTTTTGGGTATGGGACCTGTAGGAACGAAATCGTAAAACAGAATACTACAGGGGGGTGAATAGAGTAGGCAGCGGAATATTGCTAATTAAAAATCTCGTTAGCAGTTAGATCACAGATATAAAATAATCACAAAGTAAATGACATTAATAAAAAGTGATCATAAGGCAAATACAAACACCAAGATTTATACTAGTTTTTTCTTGTGATGACTAGTCCAGTCGGAAGAACTCTAGCTTCCAGTTGATCCACTATTAGAAAATTTTGCAAGTTTTTATACGAAGTCTTTGCAACTTCTACAGACGCGAGCTTTGATACGAAGAATTCGACCAACTTCAATTGTGAATATTTGTTTCTTCGATCAAGCCTCTGATTACAACCGCTCTGAAACTTCTAGACCGTACCGCACTGGCAAATCGACTAGAGGATTGTAACTGGCTTGGAATTTGAAAATGTAAGCTTTTGGAAACTCTTTGGAGAAAATGAAAGCTTTAGAAGAGAAGAGATTGAAAGTGAATTGGTGATTTGAAATGATCAAAATCCTTCTCTATTTATAGTTTTTCTAAAGACAGAATTCTGGCAGAATTCGGGCAGAACTCTGACAGAGCTCTTTGTAACAAACCGCAACTGAAGGGTGACCAAGTTCAAAATTAAATATTCACATAAGTTCAACTTGGCCAAACTCTGGCCGAATTCTGCTAGGGTTCTGCTAGTTGATTTTGAGAAAAATAATTTTGGCTTTTTGAAAAGTCCTTCAGAAGCTTTTTGTAAAATAGGTGTTTTTCAAAAATTAGGTCATTTTTAAAAGGATAGGGTGATTTTGAAAAACGATTCCGGATAGCCTATTTGCCAGTACGACTTGGTATACAATGTATTCCTAGACTCAATAAAATGAAAAATTACATTGCTTTGAAGGAAATACATTCTGAATGGCAAACAGCTTCAGTCTTGAACATCGTAGATATCCATCATTGAGCAGTGTCCAAAACGTCGAAGGTAAACATCTAAATTGCCTTGTATCGAGACAGAGTTTGATCAATTATTAAAATCAGGTTTGACCATGACCAATGGGCCAACAATGTCCCCCATTTGATAATTGACAAACTTTGCCGATATAACATCTAAGTATGGATCAATTCAAAAATGTGTAATACCAGAGAAAACAAAAATTGTTCATAACCTACATTCATGAAGATGTTAGATCCTATTTCTCTCCCGTTGTCACTTAGAAAAATAATTGCAAAAGAGAAAGCTCCCCGCAATAAATGCATAAGTAGCGAAATTATATAAATATTCATCACAGGCATGGTATAAACAGTAAAAAAATATTGAATAGACAACACAGGCATGTTATTTGTCACAGGCAGTTTATATGGAAGCATAAAAGAGAGATAATGCTGAAACAAATAAAATGCTGAATAATAAACTAAGTGAAACATATGCCAAACTGAGGCATAATAAAAACATGTCTATGATGAGTCGTAGATAATAACTAAAATAAGAGTACTGATAATATCTTGGAATGTCGGAGCATTTCCAAGTAAACGTAAGAAAAAATCTCAGTCTCTATATGTAACATCTCAAAAGTCATTATCCTCATCATCATCGTCATCGGCTGCAGCGCCAGCATGTCCAAAAGTACCAGCTCCAGAAGTACGATACCAATCGTAAGCGTTCCCTGGCTGGAACAGAGAGTGGACCGCCTCATCAATAACGCGGTAGCCAGAAACAGAAGGGTCACGAGGTAGAGAGCTAGCTGAGTGACCCGTCTGTGCAAATTGCAGATCGGCGAAGGAGTTGGCAATAGCCTGGAACCAAGTCACGTCACGGAACTCAAGTTCCCTGGAAGTGTCAACATAGAATGACTGCAGATCTGATAGATGCTGATGAATACCCTCAAATGTCATACAGTAGGACTGAGGAGGACCAGGTGCTGCGGGAGTAGGTGCAGGAGGAGCAGTAGTAGTGGAGGAACAGTGGCAATACTGCGACGAGAGAGTTTGAGAAACTTGGGCTCAGGGTCAAGAGCACAAGTGGATAGGTCAATGTCAAATCTCTGAAAGATACGTGGGATGATCATCGCATAAGAGGTTGCGGTCTCTTCCGCGACATCTACCCATCATCTGAATAATAGTCTTAGGGGCAGAAAAAGGAATCCCCTTAAGAATGTGATATAGAGTAGAGAGCTCAAGTGTAGTGACATCATCTTTGAAAGTGGATTTTGGAAGTAAAGTGGAATAGATGATGCGATGTAATTCGTAGTTAAACAAGTTCAAGTTATTGGCCTTGAAATTTCCAGGACAAGCACGTGCGGGCGCACAAAGCTCATTCTTAAAACTAACGAGAGTCATACCATCGGGAAAATCGAAATCAGTGATGTCATCGAGCGGGGCACCTTCGTTTGGAATACCAAGGATTTTCGCTAATGAATTTTATCAGTAAACTCGATATCTATCCCGCCGACACGAGTTCTTGCGGTAAAAGTGTCTAACACGAAATTATAGTAAAATAATCTAATGGCCTTAGTAGCTATAGGGAATTGTAAAGAAACAATTGTAACCCTAATGCCTCAAATTAAGGACGGTGGTCGAAAACAGTCCACTTGATCGGAGATCCGGTACAAATAGTACGTATAATAAAATCAGCATACCATAATAGGGCTTGGTCGGGAGTTTTGAAGTAAAACTCGTCCGATGCACCGTCATCCGATTGGACCAAAGAAAAGAGGAAATCTGTATATAGATCCGAAGACGATGCCTCTTCACTGGCATTGGTCTTCTTCCTCTTGTAAAGATTGAATCCATTAGGCATTCTATCCTAAAAACTAGAAATCCTAATAATTTGAAAGTGGAGGAGAGAAGGAATTATACCTTCCGAGAATTGGATATGTTGTAGAGGACGAAATTCTTTGCACGAATTCAAAGTTTGGACGAAGATCTCCACGCGGATTGGAAGAACAAAGGTGGAGAAGAGCTAGGGTTTTGGGGCGCTGCTGCTGCTGTTTGATGTAGTTTGGAAGAATGAAGATGGGAGCCTCGGGTTCTGGCTGGTACATATAGATACCCAGCAGAACTCTGGCCGAATTCGGACCGAACTCAGGTCGAATTTGCCAAGGGTTGCCTGGCTATATATGTAAGAAAAATAACAATGAGGCCACATCTTTTTTTTTTAATTCGTTTTAAATATTTAATTCACAGTTTAGTAATTTTAAATCTCAAAATAATATAATTAATATTATTTTATAAATTAATCTTTACTCAGCATCTGTCTCAGATTAGCTGTAGGATTACTGTCCCAGCTAACGGAGGTTCACCGGGGAACTCTTAAGTACCGCTTCGCTTCGACCGTAGTCGTGGTGACAGACAGACTCTTTTTAGGCTTGTCTAGAAAAACAGTTTTTGAGTATCGAATAAATTAATTAATAAAGCAAATTAATTAATATTATTGATATCTAAAATTCCTAATTCTCGACGTAAATAATTGAAACGATCTTCCGCTAGAGGTTTTGTGAGTATGTCAGCTAATTGATTCTGTGTGTCTATGTATACAAGGTCTATCTCCATTTTGTTGATGATCTCTAAGAAAGTGATGTCGAATCTCGATATGTTTAGTACGAGAGTGACATACTGGATTCTTAGTCAAATTAATAGAACTAGTGTTGTCACAGAAAATGGGTGTGTGTAAAATACAATCCATAGTCTTCTATAGTTTGTTTCATCCACAAAATTTGTGCACCACAACGTCCTGCGGCGATATACTCAGCCTCGGTTGTTGATAATGCAACAGAATTTTGCTTCTTACTAAACTAAGAGACTAAAACTTTTTCTAGGAAATGACATGTGCCGCTAGTGCTTTTTCTATCTACTTTGCATCAGGCAAAATCAGCATCAGAATAATCGGGAGGTCAAACAACGTAGTCTTGGGATACCATAAGCCGACAAAAGAAGTACCTTTAAGGTATCGAAAGATACGCTTAACTGCGCACAAATGTGATTCCTTAGGATTAGCTTGAAAGCGTGCACATAAGCAAACACTAAACATAATGTCTGGTCGACTAGCAGTTAAATATAGCAAGCTACCGATCATACCTCGATACTTACGTATGTCGATGGGTTTGCCTTGTTCATCAATATCAAGCTTGGTTGAGGTCGCCATTGGAGTGCTAAGTGGCTTTGCTGCTTCCATGTCGAACTTTTTTAACAGATCCTTTGTGTACTTCACTTGATTTATGAACGTCCCATTGTTGGTTTGTTTGATTTGCAGTCCGAGAAAGAATTTCAGCTCTTCCATCATGCTCATCTCAAATTAACTCATTCTGCATACACTTTAAAAATTATTGACAAAGAGATTCATCAGTAGATCCAAAAGTAATATTATCTACATAGACTTGAATCAAAAGAATATTATTATTCAAATTTTATAAATAATGTAGTGTCAACCTTTTCCTTTGAAAAACCATTATCAAGTGGAAAAGAGCTTAGACGATCGTACCAAGCACGAGGGGCTTGTTTCAAACCGTATAAGGCTTTCTTCAACTAGAAAACATATTCAGGAAATTTAAAATCAGTAAAACTGGGAGGTTGAGCTACATAAACTTCTTCTTTTATAAACTATTTAAAAATGCGCTTTTGACATCCATTTGAAATAACTTAAAATTATGAAAACATGCAAATGCACATAACATGCGAATGGATTCTAATCTCGCAACTGGGGCATAAGTCTCATCGTAGTCGATACCTTCTTCTTGATTGTTTCCTTGAGCTACGAGTCGAGCCTTATTACGAGTCACTAAACCATTCTTGTTCAGCTTATTTCGGAATACCCATCGGGTGCCAATAACCGGATGATCAATGGCTTGGGAACAAGTTCCCAAACTTGATTCCGTTCGAATTGGTTTAATTCCTCTTGCATAGCATCTAACCAAAAATTATCACTATATGCTTCATCAATATTTTTGGGTTCAAACTGCGAAACAAAAGCAACACAAGAAGCTATATCTTTATTCGAGGAACGAGTACTTACACCCTTGGTAATCTCACCAATTACCAAGTCCTTTGGATGATTAGCCAAGAATCTCATCTCTTTTGGTGTAGTCTCAGGATTGCTAGTTTCAACTTCTTTGCTTGGAGGTTCATCTGATGCCTGATGTGATGGTTCTGCATCTTTGTGTGAAGGTTTTGCAGTAGCTATGATTATGTTCTTATTGTCATCATCGTCTAAGTGTTGATTTTGCTCATCAAACTTGACATTAATAGATTCTTCGATAATCATGGTTCTTCTGTTGAAGACTCTGTATCCTTTGCTCTTTACTGCATAACCGAAAATATACCTTCATCGGCCTTTTCATCAAATTTACTCAAACTATCTTTAGTATTAAGAATAAAACATTTACAACCAAAGATCTTGAAATATGAAACATTTGGTGTTCTATCAAACCATAGTTCATAGGGAGTCTTCTTCGATATATGTCGAATTAGAACCCTATTGAGAATATAGCATGCTGTATTTACAGCTTCAGCCCTTAAGTATCTAGGTAGACTAAACTGGTTTAACATTACTCTAGCCATTTCAGATAGAGTTCTGTTCTTACGTTCCACAACTCCATTTTGTTGCGGAGTCCTAGGACAAGAGAATTCATGCAGATAACCGTGTGTATCACAAAATTGTTTGAATTCTGCATTGTCAAATTCGCCGCCATGATCACTACGAATGCGAGTAATCATGAACCCTTTTTCATTCTGTACTTTCTTTCAAAAGGTGACGAATTTGATAATGCATCATTCTTGCGTGCAAGAAAATAAACCCAAGTATATCTAGAAAAATCATCTATAATGACAAATGCATATAACTTACCACCTAGATTAGCAATTCTACTTGGTCCAAATAAGTCCATATGCAACAGTTGTAAAGGTCTAGTGGTACTTACAGCGTTCTTAAATTTGAATGCGGATTTGGTAGCTTTGTTCTTTTCACATTCACTACATACTGTATCCTTCTTGAAAGAAATATCCGGTAAGCCGCGTACCAACTTCTTTGTAGATAGTCTTGAAATTGTATCCATGTTTGCATGATCGAGTCTCATATGCCATAGTTGACTCTCAACGCTTTTGGCCATCAAATATCTACCTGCTTTGTTAGCATCTTCCAACAAATAGAATACATATATGTTGTCTTCCCTAATACCTACAAATATAATACTACCAGTTGAACTATCAACTATAGTACATTTATCTTTTACGAAGTTAATACCACAACCATGATCATCTAAATGGCTTATGCTGAGCAGATTATGTTTTAACTCGGTAACTAGACAAACATCTTTAATCATTAGATAGGGAGACTTACCAATGTCACCGATACCGATTATGTACCCTCTGAAATTATTACTGAAGAAGACGTATCCTTCTTTATTCCTCTTCGACAGTGTTACGAATAATGAAGCGTCACCGGCCATGTGCCGTGAGCAACCGCTGTCGAGGATCCATTTGCTTCTAGCATGTGAAGGGCGTCCCACCTACAAAATAATTTGCAGATGAAACTCTTGGTACCCATTTCTTGTAGGATCCTGACTGGTTAGTTTTTGGTATCCATGCATAAACATTTAAATCTACTAACTTTCTGTTTCTACATGCAGAAGATATATGACCAATGAGGCCACAATAATGACATTTAGCATGTTGAGTGTTGAAAATAGTGTGAGGTGCATGATTGGTAGGTTTTGGTTTTCTAGTATAGAAGAATGCATGCCTGTTAGTCTTCTTGGACATAGTTTTGGTATGGTTTGGTCTGACAGTGTTGGGCGTGTTCCGATGATTCGGTAATTGACACATGTTAGAATAGGAACCAGCAACTTCAGGCCGTTTTCCTAAACTAATTTCCAACTTTTTGGAAGTGTCATATAATTTAGTATAGTCAGATGTGAGTGATTCTAATCTAACATGTGCACACTTGAGACTCTTCCTCTCCTTAGATAGGTCTTTCTTTAACTGGATAATAGTTGGTCTTTTCTTCGGATAGCTTAACAGTCTCGTGTAACAACACTTAATAGAAGAA
>JANAVB010028037.1:0-32733 GCA_029216955.1 Iris pallida
TGATGGCGATCAAGATAAAAGGAGCACCTCTTCTGAGCCACTTGTTATCGACTTGCGTCGTAACAAAGGACAAAAAGCAGCTCACTTCTTCTGAGCCACTTGTTGTTGATATAATCACAACAAGGAAAAAAGGAGCTCACCTCCTCTGAGCCACTTGTTATCGACCTCCGTCGTAACAAGCCACCTCCACGTTCTTCTTCTTCCCCTCTTGTAATCAATCTGACCAAGCCTGCTAAGGCTAAAGGTCCTGCTGTAAATACGAATATACAGATCAATGAAAAAGTATCTACTTTCCAGTATACTGATGTTATTTATTATACTAAATGCTATTTGGATATGTTAGATAGCTTCAAATCATTTACAATGGGAGTTGTACAATCTCTTCAAACAGAAGTCTCATTTGAAGATCCAGATGACTCTTACCGTATTGTCCCTGCTCATAAGAAGGTGAACGTCCAATACTTTTTAGTAAAGGACCAGAACAAAAATTCAGTTATACGGATGATAGTAAAGTTAACGACACGGGACATCTTCAACTCGTCGTTACAGTCAACAATCAAAAGACATCGTCCGAAAGATGGGTTACGACTTCAAAGGTGGTCTCAATTACGGTAAAGGTAGACGAACTCTATTCGTACGACTGTTCCGAAAGGAAAGTCAGAGATGTACTACAGCAGGACTAAGAAAGGTCTCGGATATGCTTCTCCTCCAGTTTTATCCCCAACAGTCTCCGACTCCGACAGTGAAGAACGTTCTAATTCTTCCGATTCCAGATCATGGGATTCTGACACTAGCATTGGTGAAGTCCATCGTATGATCGTATCTTAATATGGTCTCCGCTGAACTTCCGGAAGGCTATGATCAGGATTGAAGAAAATCCTGAAACAGATCCTTGGGTCAACAGATGGATTCAGTGGGTACTCCGATTTGAACAAAGAGAACCTCCTACTGAAGATCAACTAGTTCAAGTTGATGTAGGAGAAAGCGGGTCACCTCGTCCAATCTTTATTAGCAAGAATCTTCCAGAAGCAGATAAACAAGAGTTGATTCTTCTTATTAAAGAATACATTGATGTCTTTGCTTGGAGTTACGAAGACATGCCAGGTTTAGATCCCAAAATTGCTACGCACAAACTGAACATTCTGCCTAATGCTAAACCTGTCAAACAGCAGCAACGGCGATTCAAGCCTGAAATGATGGACGCAATTGATGATGAAGTCAAGAAGCTCATTGCTTGTGGCTTTATTCGAGAAGAACAACATCTCGATTGGGTAGCTAACGTTGTTCCAGTCCTGAAAAAAACTGGCAAAGTTCGAGTCTGTATTGATTTTCGGGATCTTAATGAAGCATGTCCGAAAGATGAATTTCCTCTCCCTATTACGGACGTAATGATTGACAATACCTGTGGGTTCGAGCGAATATCTTTTATGGATGGATTCTCTGGATACAATCAGATCAAGATGAATCCCAAAGATGAAAAACTCACATCCTTCCGCACTCCTCGGGGAGTCTATTGCTACACAGTGATGCCATTTGGTCTCAAGAATGCTGGTGCAACTTAACAACGGGCTATGAGTACCATTTTCAGAGAATATCTTCGTAAAACAGTCGAATGTTATGTTGACGATATCGCCGTCAAAGTCGTCTGAAAGAAGATCACATTCAAGATTTGAGAACTATCTTCAATCTTATGCGCCAATATCAACTCAAGATGAATCCCACCAAATCGTTCTTGGGTGTCTCTAGTGGTAAGTTTCTCGACTTCGTCATTACCTCTAAGGGTATACACGTGGATCCCGAGAAGATCAAAGCCATTCAAGAGATGTGTCCTCCACGCAACCTAAAGAGCTACGAGGATTCCAAGGTCGACTTGAGTACATCAGGAGATTCATTTTGAACTTGTCTGGACGCTGCAAACCATTCACTCAACTAATGAAGAAGGGTGTATCTTTTATTTGGACTGAAGAATGTCAACGAGCATTCGACGACATCAAACAATACCTTATGAATCTACCAGTCTTGGTGCCACCAATCTCGGGCATTCTATTTTTAATGTACGTCCGTGCTATGGATCATTCATTGGGTGCTTTACTCGCCCAAAGAATAAAGAGGGTCATGAACAAGCCATCTACTATCTCAGTCGTACTATGATTGGTACTGAACACCGTTATAGTCCGGTTGAAAAAAAATGTCTAGCCCTTATGTTCGCTGTTCAAAAGACAAGGCATTATATCATTGGTCAAACCATTCTTGTCATATCTCGAGTTAACCCTCTTCGGGTACTTATAAAAAAGCCTAGTATACTCAATTCTCGGCTGGCTACATGGGCCATTCTTCTAGCCCAATATGATATGGTGTATGTTCCTCAAAAGTCTGTCAAAGGTCAAGCATTGGCAGATTCTTGGCGGCTCATCCCGTACCAGAAACATCCAAGCTTTACGATGAAATTCCAGACGAAACGTTGGAAGTCAACCTGATCTCTGAAGAATTTCCGACCTGGCGTCTATTCTTCGATGGTGCATCTAGAATTGGACCAAATGGTGCCATTGTAGCAGGATTCAGAGTTGTTCTTGTCTCTCCAGATGGATTGACCATCCAAAGAGCTTACTCTCTAGATGAACCTTGTTCCAACAATGTTGCAGAGTATAATGCTCTACTCATCGGCCTTCAGTTAGCCAACCAATTGGACATCGAATATCTCGAAGTTTATGGCGACTCTAAGCTGGTTGTCAATCAGGTTAGAGGAACCTATGAAGTTCGACATCAAGATTTGGTGCCTTATCATGAAGCAGCGATCAACATGGCTACATCATTCAAAGCTTTCTTCATCGACTATGTTCGTCGAGCTTGCAATACCGAAGCAGATGCCTTAGCCAACCTTGCAGCTGTCCTAGCCATCCCTATCAAAAGACAGCAGGTAGTGGTTATCTCTAATCGAGAGTTGTTCTGCATCGAAAACAATCATAATATTGAGTTCAGCAATTTTGCTGAAGTCAATATTATCAATAAAGATTAGAGAACTCCTTTTATCGACTTTGTGGTTTATGACATACTCCCTGAAGATCCTAAGGAGGCTACAAGTGTTCGACGACGATCTCTCCGATTCTACTACAATCAAACCACCAAGTCTCTTTATCGGCGAACCTATGACGGTCTTCTCTTGCGCTGTCTCGCTGGTGATGAAGCAAAACAGGTGTTGCGTGAAGCTCATGATGGTGTCTGTGGAGCACATCAACCTGGTCCTAAACTACAGATCGTATTCGACGAATGGGTTACTACTGGCCCTCTATGGTATCAGATGCCATCGAATATGCAAGGAAATGCCGAGCTTGTCAAATACATGCAGATTTTATTCATCAACCGTCGGAATTTCTTCATCCGACTGCTGCTTCCTGGCCTTTCGAAGCTTGGGGCATGGATGTCATAGGTCCTATCAATCCTCCTTCTTCTAGAGGACATCGGTTCATACTAGCAATAACGGACTACTTCTCCAAGTGGACTGAAGCTATACCTCTGGCTGAAGTCAAGACTAGTAGCGTTATCAACTTTGTCAAATACCATGTCATCTACAGATTTGGTGTACCTCGAAGGATCATTCATGACAATGGACCTCAATTCATCAGCCAGAAATTTACCAGATTATGCGATGATCACCGGATTGACAATGTCGCCTCGACTGCTTACAATCCTGCTGCTAATGGTTTAGCTGAAGCATTCAACAAAATTATTATCAAGCTCCCTAAGAAGTTTGTATCTACTAACAAACAGAACTGGAGTGAAAAGCTCGGTGAGTGTTTATGGGCCTATCGAACTACGGTCCGCAATCCTACAGGCTTTACACCTTTCTCTTTGGTGTATGGCTGTGAAGCTGTTCTTCCTCTGGAACTTTAAATTCCTTCTTTAAGGATTGCCATTGCTAACGAGCTCACTACAGAGAATAACGATCTTCTTCGACTTCAAGAATTAGAGGCACTTGATGAGAAACGGTTAATGGCTCAACAGCATATTGAGTTATACCAAGCTCGTATCTCTAAGACTTTTAACCGTAAAGTTAAGGTCAGAACCTTTCCGCAAGGAGAACTTGTTCTAACGGTCAGACGTCCTATGACTATGACTCATATGAGCAAAGGAAAATTCGACGCTAAGTGGGAAGGTCCCTACGTTGTGAGCAAAGTCTTCTCAAATGGAGCTTATCAACTCTCAGAATTGAATGGACGAGTTGCTATGATGCCTATCAATGGCAAGTTCCTTAAAAAGTATTATGTATAAATGTAAATGATTGTAAATCGTCAGACAAGTTCAAGATCATAAATAAAATTTAAATTTTATTTCATAATGAATGATAGTACATGATATTAAGGAAGGTCACTATCATCCTTCTCTACATTTGGACGCGGACCACTGCCGTCCTTCTTGAAAACACGGTCAGCAAAAGAGCCGAGAACCTCTTTGCTGGAACCCACCAGGAACTTGAAAGCAGCCATCCTCATGGCTTCTTCTTCTTCATTCCTTCCTGGTTCAAGCAGAAAGTCCAGGATGTCTCGCGGTGGTTTGGGTACAGACGAACCTCCGCCTGCTTCTTCCTCCTTTGGCTGAACTGGATTAGCAGGACGTTCTTCAGTGCCCGTCTCAACCTTTGGGGCGAGTTCAGCCTTCTTGGATCCTTCTCCAGACGACATTTTTATGTTAAAAAGTGGAAGTGCTCATTCCTGTCAAATTTCTGTTATATTTATAGGCAGAAGTTCCTCAAACAACGAAACGACACATTCATCCGATGGTTCATCCATTCATTCGACGGTTCGCCCGTTCATTATCACTTGACGGTTCATCCGTTCATTTATTACCACCCGACGGTTCATCCGTTTATTTCTTAGCACTTGACGGTTCATCCGTTCATTACATTTATCCGATGGTTCATTCATTCATTTGATGGTTCGTCCGTTCATTATCACTTGACGGTCCACCCGTTCATTCACCTGACGGTTCACCCGTTCGTTCATCATCACTTGACGGTTCATCCGTTTATTATCATACATTTTGATGGTTTATCCGTTCATTCTATCATTCGACGGTTTATCCGTTCATCCCGACGATTTACTTCGTTCATACCTTTTTGACGATTCATTTTCGTTTATCATCCATATCAGCATATGTCATTTTCGATTAAGTTGTCAATTGAAATAATAATATTTAATATATTCTGCCACGTCCATATTACCTCTGAGCAGATATAATGAATATAATTATTTTGTACAAAATCATCAAGAAATATATCATGTCTTGCACCTCTGAATATATTTTCTATCTCTATTATTTATATCTGAACAAGATATGCAACAAATAATGGAGCCACAGCAAAATGTCTTTTATTAACCAAAATATGAGGCATTACAAAAGCATATGTACTACAAAAAAGACATAAAGGTACAAATATTCTACTAAGATGGAGGTATTATCAGGTTATCAATCTGCTGCTTCAGAGTCTGCAGCCGTTCCTCATGAGTGGACATCACCCTCCTTCTGGCTTCTTCTATTCCGGTTTCTTCATTGAAAACGGGCATGGTCACTGTTCGACGTGTAATCTCGGCACCATAAGTCGCCACGTACTCATCCCTCTCCTGAGTCAAAGCATTCAATTGTTCGATTGCAACTTGATGATCAGTAATTTCATCTTCTAACTCCTTCTGGAGACGAGCAATCTCTACCCTCAGTTCATCAGCTCTCTTCTCTTTTCTCGCAGCCATCAAGGTTACTGATTCCAGTTTGGAGTTATATTCAGTAGATTTTGTGGAATAAGCCTCCAAGAGATTCTGAAGATTCACCCTTTCAATATCAGCTGCCTGGGCCATTCGTTCGAACTCTGCCTGCACTAGAGACTCCACTTCCTCTTTGATGAGCTCCTTATACTTCTTTATGGAGATTTCTAACTCATTCAGTATATGATCGAGGAGAGTGGCCTGAGCTTCGTCACCTTGCTCCCTTATGGCCCTCACCAAGAGAGAAGTCGGATTTCTAACCATGAAAAAATCAGCACCCTCTTTGTCCATCATCTTATGAACTAGAGGTCCCAAGGACTCAAAGAAGCATCTGGTGAACGATTGGATGACTTGCTGGTTAATTGCCAGAGTACCAGGAGTCGCAACTACTCCTGTTGAGGACGAGGCAGCAGGATCTCGTGTCTGAATAGCAGGTTCTTTGAATAAAGGAGCCAAAGTGGAGCTAGTCGCCCCTTCTGGTTGTTCTTCTGTAAAAGTAAAGATTGTCATTTTGTCTATCGTTTGCTAAATGACCAAGAAGATCAAAATGAAAACAGTTTTACCTTGGTTCAATCCAGCAATGAGCCTATCCTCTGGCTGAGCAGAAGTAGCTTCAGCCACAACAACTTGGCTACTGCCCGCTTCAGAGCCACAAGATAAGTGATGACTGCTACTAGCAATCACCGTCGTTACAGGCACTATGGCTAGGCACGTCGGAGGTGTTGGAAGAGTCTCAATATCTACAGGAAAGACAAATATTAGCTATCGATCTATTCAAAAGGAGATTGCTAATTTTATTTTATACCTTGAAGATCAGTGGCGAGAGTTTCTTCTGGGGCTGCTCCTTCATCTGCTGTAGTCTCTAGAGATGCCTCTACCTCAACATCCTTTTTAGGATCTAAGGTATCATCGACAACATTTGGATACATACGCTTTTCGCCATCTCTGTCGGGATCTTGCATATCTTCATTCTCAGATGAAGAGCTCTCCTCATCTTTACCTTCTTCTGGTGCATTCCCGCTAGTAGTTGCAGCTTGGTCAACATAGTCTTCCAGCGGGCTGTAAAAGCAATCTTCTAGAGCCGCAATTACTTCGCGATCCTCCTCTTCGCGAAGGGTTCTAGGAGTAGGAGGAAGTTGAGCTGTCTCCACGGCAGGTGGAGGAAATCGGACCGCATCATGTTCTTCTTCTATAATCTTGTCTCTGGGCTCGTCGGCCTCATTTTCCTGGTTCATCTCTTCCCTTTGCTCAAACTCCTCTCTTTGTTCTGGACTGTGCGTTCTATGACCAGAATCAGGGATGGGAGTGGGAGATGACATTGTAATTCCTGCTGCAGCGTCTGCCACTACTGAAGACAGGATTTGTTTGGAAGAAGAGTCTGTTAAATGTCCTCTGCGGACCAATCTTTTTCTTCTATGTAGAGGTCTTTCAGGACTCTCTATATTTATTGGCTCGACTTGTCTTTGTACAGAGGTCGGTGTGGTAGCTTCTTCTTGAATTGTCCCGGCCAGTTGCCGAGATTGAGACCTAGTGGTGATCTTTTCCGAGGAATGATCTAATATCAATTTCTTCTTTGTTGCTGGAGCGGGAGGCTCCTCTCTTCTCCTCTTCTTGGCTGGAGATCTACCCACTTTCAAAGAAACACGCATTGGCACGTTAACCTCTTGAGGGAACATAATGTCCCTTGAATCTTCCAAGGGTGCATCTATTGGCTCATGCACCTCATCATTTCCTGGGAGCGACAAATTGATTCTTCCCTTCTTCAATCTTGTTGAAGACGCAAAGCTATCTGCGAGAATGTGACTTTCGTATCTCGAGCATTATAATAAGCCCAAGCTCGGGCCCCATCTATCAAAAAACCCTTTCCTTGAAGGCATGTGATGGCATTTCCCACATGGAATTGATCGTACCCGAACTGTCGAGCAAATCGGCTGGGGAGATATGGCTCTAAATAACATTCTTCTTCAAATCGGTACACCAAATGGGACGGTCGAATTGTCTTCAACCACTCAAAAGCTGCACGGCTCAAAGGTTGCATCTTCGAGTCAACCATATTTGTCGGCATTTGCTCATATCCAGCGGGAAGGGGAGCACAACAAAAGTTCCATCCTCTGTTCAGATTCAGAGCATATCTACATTCGCTCAAAGAAGTGTACTTCCACTTACCATGGGAATATCTCCGCAAAAAGCTGTCGTCGACCGGTCCCATGTCGGGGTCCATCAGAGTAGGATGGTGAAGAAGCAACCACCCAAATAGATATGTATACGGTAATTCCAACCGAGGAAATTCTTTTTCATCCTTAGATTTCAGCATCAGATCGACGTACAGACGAAGACCGGCATTCAACTTACAAGTCATCGCTGACAAAAGATCCATCTTATAGCCGAAGACTAATCTAACGGCGGCAAGAAGAACACCGCGATGGAAGCGGTCTACTGCACTGGATCCTGGGACTACAAACCGACGGAGCCAATATGTCAAAAACCCTGCCAGTTGGGCTTCTTTTGACATGGGTCTATATCCCATTCTTAAGTAACTTTCAAGAGTGTCTCCTTTCTTTAAAGGAGGACATTGATGATCATCCTTCATTTCTTTATCAAAATTGCCACTTTCTTCCATCAACTTCATCACTTCCGTGTTGCTCAATGGCTTAAAGAAACCAGGATAGCATCTGTCATGTTCCTTAGTCTTCTTCTCTTCGATATGATTAAGGAACAGATAAGGCAGCCATTTCGTCGAGTAACAAGTATTGGGTGTGCCACTTTTGTAATATAAAGAGCAGATCTTATAATGACATAGCAGTTCTTCAAAGACTGCTACCATAGCTGCATTCTCCTTTCTAAGTTTGTCCAACTCATCATTAGTTGGAACGAATTCTTCATATGGAGCGTCCTCCATCGGCAAGTAAGAGATGAACTGCATCTCATGAAGTGCAAATCCAATCTCTCCACCAGGGGTCATGAAAGTCCCTGTTCTATAATTGTATCTTTCTGCTAAAGCTAAGAACAGTTGCGAGTTAGGGGCAAAACCATAAACAGTGGCATGCACTGCTTGGTACAAGTTGATTTGCTGAAGTTTGTTTTCAAACTTGGTCAGAATCCAGTTTGCTATGCAGTTCCATCTCTTAAAATCCGGATTCACCAATCCAGTTAATCTGATGTCCTGCTCAGGATACCTTTCTTCAACTTTCGCAAATTCATTTGCGAATATTAGAGTTCTGACAGGCAATAGCAAAGAAGAATTCTCCGGCAGAATGCAACCGGGTCTCAAACCTCGTAACAAGACACTGTACCATTCTGAGGAACTGTAGAACATGTCCTTCTTATTCGGCCCCTTCTTCACGAAAATCTTTCCTGCACGGGCGTCTTGGAAAGGTGTAAGGTTCCATTCCATCTTCCTCGGATAGCTCCCATGAGCATACCGGAATAAAGGAAGACAACGGAAAATATCTGGTATCGAGAGTATCCTATCTTCCTGATGGACAATTCTTTCTTCCAACCTTGGTCTCGGTTGAGAACTTTTCTCAAAAGCTTCGCCGAACAAGAATAATGGCTTCTTGTGTATGACAGCGTCTGCTGATTCCAGAGGTTGTCCATTCAACAAACATTGCAGTATCTCATTATCTTGGGATGTCAAAATAGCCTGACGGGAGGTTGGCAGGTCATATTGAGGATAGTGCACATGAGATAAGTCCTCTTTGTATTCTGACTGTGAAAGAGTTCCTACAAAAGTTTCGTATTCCGGATCTTCTCTTATATTAACTGCATCAGACAGAGAAAACAAAAATTCAGTACAAGTCAAGTCAAAAGTTTTGTCATTTAGACTGCGCAATATCAGATTGCACAAATATCAAATTGTGCAAGAATCTAATTGCGCAAACAAACAGTCATTAGTTTGCGCTGGCAGTCCCGCACAAATCAGCAGATTGTGCTGACTTTTGCCAGCGCAGTTCAACCGATTGCGCAGAAAGTCGTCTTTCATAAAGATGAAGAACGAACTGATTTGTGCAACCAGAACCCTAAAAAAGGGGTGGCGCAGTATGATCACATCTCTAAAAAGAGATGGATTCTGAAGGAACAGTGAAATCAAAACTCTAAAAAGAGTTTTTGATTAGGTCATCTACCTTGCAGCGCTGGATGAGCAGTTTCGTGACGAGATGCACGTCGCGCAGCCCTAGTTGATAACTCGGCGGGTGCCTTACCCTTAGCGGCGGCGGAGGATCGTCGAGGAGCCATGGAGATCGTCGGAGAAGAAAGTCAGAAAGAGTTCGAAAATTTTCTCTCAAGTGCACGAAGAAGGCAAAGTAAAGAATGAAATAAGAAGAAGAGGACTATTTATAGTTTTCGAAAATGAAACGGCCGCCTTAGATTGTGCCTGAAAATGGGGCTAATCCCTCAGATTGCGCAGCCAGCTCACTTCATGCGCAAATTGATTCAAATTTCGAAATTCAAAGTATTTCGAAATTTTGAATAAATTCACATTTTGAAAACTTTGAAGGGGGTCTTGTAGGTCCTAAAAAATCAGATTGCACACATCAACAAAATCAAAAAATTAAGAAATACAACTTTCAGATGAACTGCGCAGACATCAGTTTGCGCAGCAAACAGATTGCGCACACTAGTTTGCGCACACTCCCAACTGTGCAGGCTGACGTAGCAAAAGTCATCATTACCTGACACGATCAAATCTTCCTGACAGCTGACAGCACGAAGAACGAGGCGACCATTCGTTTAATCGTACATCACGGCGCTCGAGGACAGCTGGCAGCGCAGTCTATGTTGGCGCAATCCATGTTGGCACAATCCATGTTGGCACAATCCATGTTGGCGCAATCCATTCCTTTGCAGTCCATGTCTGCGCAATCCAAAATCAGCGCAATTCAGTGTGTGCTTTCTATCAACACAACTGACAAAGTACACGTTGCACTCATGCCATCAATTGCTCATTACGTGGCAACTGTCTATACACGATCATGCGCATTTCGATCAAATGATGCCATGTGTCCAAGACAGTTGGCCCATGATCCAGCAACTGCCTGCGCAGTCTACTGTTGCGCAATCCAATTGCTGCACAATCCATCATGTGCAGTCCAGAATAACTAAAAGTTAGTTATTTCTCAGAACTATATAAATAGAGTTTCAAGTCTCCATTCAAAGACATCAAGAATCAGAGATCAGAAATCAGGGATCATAGAGAGATCAGAGAGTCCAGGAGTTCTTGCCCAAGTGCTGCTGCATTCTTCCGAGGCTTTTGCCTTCAACTTCCGAGGTTTTTACCTTCAATTCCAGAGTTGTCTTCAACTTCAGAGGCTCCGTCTTCAAAGTTCACATTGTCCAAGGGATAAAGCAATCGTCATCTAGATTGGATTCCTAAAGTTGTACCATTCCCAGAATTCAAATTGTAATCTTTTATAAAGTTTGTATCAATAAAGTTCTACACTTTTGTTTTTGCAAACAAAATGGCGACTCTGTTGGGGACGACTTTCTCCTCCGACGAGGAAGTGACAACTCAATGAGACGTAGCGTCTATCGGAAAGGCGCAGAAGACACTGGTTGTAAAAATCAACCAGACAGCTTACGAGGCTATGATCAATTCCAAGACCATTCCTCGTACTACAACCACTTCTGCCACAAGCAAAGTGCGCCCAGTGTGGGTCCCAAAGACTGCTGCGCAGTCTATTGAGTCTGCCAACAAGACTCATGCACAATCTGCCAGCAAGACTGCTGTGCAGTCCAAAGCTTCTGTCATCAAATCTGCTACACAATCTGTCTCTGCTACTGCTGCACAATCTGCTGTTGCCAGTATACATAGTACTTCATATGCTGCCTTGGCTAAGTGCAAGACTCCTATACCCCTGGCGCAATTGGCTGCCAATCTTTCTGCGCAGTCCAATGTTCCAACATCCAGAGTCCACCCTAAGCACTCTGTAGCAAGAACTCCTGATGCGCAAACCACAGTTTCTGTGGCCAAAACCAGTGCGCCATCAATTCATGCGCAAACTGCTCCTGCACAATCCAAGGGTGATAGCCTTTTGGCTAAACTTTCTTCTTCTCATAACAAGGGGAAAGGCTCTGTTCCTCTTCCCAAATACACTGTTGTTCCTGTACAATCTACTGGGGGTAGTCCTTTGGCTATTCCTCTTTCTCTTCAAAACAAAGAAAAAGGCCCGTTGGTCTTTTCTCAAACTTCCTTGTCCCATGACTTGGAAGACAACAGAGGGAAACGCTCTTTAGCTAACCCTTCTTCACAAAACAAAAGAAAAGGCCCTTTGGTCTTTTCTCAATCTTCTTCAGTTTTTACTGTAGAAGATCAATCTGAACGTGCCTCTGCACCAATCAGTACTAGAACTCTTTCAAATAAGGATTCTTCTTTCCTTTATGACAAGAGAACTTGTACTGACCAAAGAGGTATTCTGCCTACCCCGGTAGCAGAATTCCAAGACCTCCCAACTCTCAAAATATCCCGCTCAAGACAGGGAAAATTATTGGTGTCTCAGAACATCCTTCTCAACATTGGGACGTGGACCACTGCCGTCCTTATCAAAGACATAATCAGCAAAAGAGCCAAGAACATCCTTGCTGGAACTCCAAGAACTTGCAAGCAGCCATCCTCATGGCTTCTTCCTCTTCAGTCTTTCCTGGTTCAAGCAGAAAATCTAAGATATCCCGCGGTGGCTTGGGTGCAGACGAACCTTCGCTTGTTTCCGTTTGCTTTGGCTAAACCAGTTCGGCAGGACGTTCTTCAGTACTTGCTGTTACCTTCGGGGTGATCTCGACCTTATTGGATGCTAGACGACATTCTTATGTTGAAAAGTGGAAATGATCATTCCTTCCAGATTTTTGTTCTATTTATAGGCAGAGATTCTTAAAACAACAAAGCGACACATTCATCCATTTGACGGTTCGCCCGTTCATTCCATCTATTTGACGGTTCGCCCATTCATTCCATCCATTTGACAGTTCACCCATTCATCACATCAATTCGACGGTTCACCTGTTCATTCAATCAATCTGATGATTCGTTCGTTCATTCCACTCATTTGACGGTTCATCCGTTCATACTGACGATTCACTTCGTTCATATATTTTGACGATTCATTTCGTTCATTTATCCACATCAGCAACTTATCATTCTCGATTAAGTTGTCTATTGAAATAATAATATTCAACAAATTATATTCTGCCACGTCCACATTACCTCTGAGCAGATATAATAAATATAATTATTTTCTAAATCGAGAAATATATCATGTCCTGTACCTCTGATTATATTTTCTATCACTATTATTAATATCTAAATGAGATATGCAATAAATAATAGAACCCCAAAAAGTTGTCTTTTATTGATCAAAATTCAAGACATTACAAAGATTCATATTACAAAACAAGAAGATACAAGATATTTTTATACTAAGCCGGAGGTGTCATCAGATTGGTAATCTATTGCTTCAGAATTTGCAGACGTTCTTCACGAGATTCCATCACTCTCTTCCTGGCTTCTTCCATCCCAGATTTTTCATTGAAGATTGGCAGAGTTACCATTCGGCGAGTGATTCAGCATTATGAGCCGCAGCATATTCATCCCTTTCTTGAGTTAGAACATCAAGCTGTTGAATTGCAGTTTGATGTTGGATGACCTTATCTTCCAGTTCTTCCTGAAGACGGGCAATCTCTGCTTTCAATTCAGCAATTTTCTTTTCTTTTCTTTCAGCAACAGAGGTCACTGTTTCCACCTTGGAGTTGTATTCAGCAGATTTGGCGGTGAAAGTATCCAAGGGAATTTGGAAGTTAACTTTCTCAACCGCAGCCTCTTGAGACATTCGTTCAAACTCGGCTTGCACTAAAAGTTCTACCTCTCCTTTGTTTAGCTTTTTGTAGCTATTTATTGAGGTCTCCAGCTCATTTAATATGTGATCAAGAAAAGTGGCTTGAGCCTCATCACCTTGATCGCGGATGGCATTTACCAAATAAGAGGTTGGACCTCTAACCGTGGAGAAATCGGCCTCTTCCTTCTCCATCACTCTATTTATTAAAAGCCCCAATAAATCAAAGAAGAATTTGGTAAATGATTTAATGACAAACTGATTGGTAGCCAAAGCACCAAGAGTAGCAGCTACTCCTGTTGACGATAAAGCGGCGGGATGTTCATTCTCTTGCACTTGGATGAAGGGCTCTTTAAATAAAGGAGCTAGAGTAGAGCTGGTTGCTCCTCCCGGTTGTTCCCCTACAAAATTAAAATTTTGTCATTTTGCCTGTCATTTGCTACTGTCAAAGAAGATTAAAGATGAAAGCAATCTTACCGTGGCGTGGTCCAATATCAGGCCTGTCATCTGTTGGAACAGATTCCAGTCTAGCAGATGTAGCCTCAGACATTACTTCCTGGCTACTGCCTGCCTCAGCCACATGATAAATGACGACTAGTACTAGCTATCGTCGTTGCAAGCACTATATCTGTGCACGCTGGAGGAGCTGGAGAAGATCCGAGTTCTGTATGGATAAAAATAAAGATGTCAGCTATCAATTTATTAAAAGAAGATTGCTAATTTCATTCTATACCTTGGGGATCAACAGCAGGAGTTTCCTCCAGGTCCACTTCTTCGTCTGCTATCTTTTTCGAAGATACCTGTACCTCAATATCCTTTTCAGGATCCAAGGTGTCATCAGCAGCTTCTGGAGATACATGCACTTCATCATCCCCTTCAGGATTCTGTGTATCATCAATATCTTCTGATGATGTACTCTCCTCGCTTTTATGTTCTTCAGGTACCTCCCCGCTGGCAGTTGTAGCGGCCTGATCAACATAATCTTGCCGAAGTCGCAATCATTTAGTGCGTCAATCATTAGACGATCTTCCTCCTCGCGGGTTGTTCCCGGTGTAACAGAAAGATAGTCGTTACTGCCGCTGGTGAAGGAGATCGTACAGCTTCCTCTTCTCTGGGCTCTGCAGCCTCTTCTCTCTGTCAATTTCTTCTCTGGACTCTGCGCCTCCTCTCTCTCTGTTCAGTTTCCTCTCTCTGCTCTGGACTAAGCTCAGAGGCGAGAGTAGGAGATGACATAGTAATTCCTGCTGCATTTACTACCACCGAAGACAAGATTTGCCTTGGAGGAGAGATCGTTATTTTCTTCTTCTGTGGGCCAATTTCTTTCTATGAAGAGGCCTTTCTGGGCTCTCCACGTCCCTACATCAACCGTCTTTGGAATAGAAGTCGGCGTGTTTGCCTCTTCTCGTTGAATTGACTCGGCCAGCTGCCGAGATTGTGATCTAGTCGTAACTTTTTCTGGTTGATCCAGAATAAGTTTCTTCTTCACAGCTGGGGAAGAAGGTTCATCAAGTCATCTTTTCCTCTCTCTGGCGGAGATTTAACCACTTTTGAGAAATTCTCAGTGGTTGATTTACTCCTCAGGGAAGTTTACTTCTCTGGAAGCTTCTAATGGATCATCTACCGGTTCATGTTGTTCGTCATTTGCTGGAGCTAATGTAGCAGTGGCCCCTTTCTTCAGACGTGTCGTTGTTGCGAAGCTATCAATAAGACTAAAGTTCTCAAAAATGTATTGGCAGCTGTGTAGAACAATGAATATGTGTATAGCATTCTTGGGCCATTATCATTCTTGTTGGGCATCGAAAACACTGTCCTAGTGTCTCGAGCAATGTAGTAGGCCCATGCTATCGCACCATCAATTAGGTACCCTTTCCTTGTAGGCAAGTTATTGCGTTGCCCACGTGGAATTGGTCATAACCAAATTGACGAGCGAAGCGACTCGGCAGATATGGTTCAAGGTAGCATTCCTCCTCAAATCTGTATACCAAATGTGATGGTTAATAGCCTTCAGCCAGTCAAAAGCTGCTCGGCCCAGTGGCTGTCTCCCCAGATCAACCATATTTGTCGCCATGAACTCGTAACCAGCTGGAGGAAAAAGCTATAAAAATTCCATCCCTTGCCAAGGTTCAGGGCACGTCTACAGTCCTTCAGATTAATACACCCACTTGCTTCGAGAATCTACGCAGAAAGCTGCCGCTAACTGCCCCCATGTCGGGGTTCACCAGAGATGGATGATGCAGAAGCAACCACCCGAATAGATAGGTGTAGGACAACTCCAGTCTTGGGAAGTTCCCTTTCTCATCCTTCCACTTGATCATTGAGTCGACATACATACGAAGACCTGCATTTATTCTACAGGTCATCGCTGATAACAAATCCATCCGGTAGCCGAAGACTAACCGACGGCAGCGAAGAGTACGCCGCGGTGGAAGCGGTCCACGGCGCTTGCCCCAGGTACAACAAATTGGCGGAGCCAGTATGTCAAAAATCCTGCCAGCTGAGCTTCTTTAGACATGGAACTGTAGCCCATTCTTATAAAGCTTTCAATAAAATCTCCGGGTTTGAGCGGAGGATATTGGTGTTCATCAGTAACTCTAATATCCATTCTCTTATTTTCTTCCATCAGCTTTATCACTTCACTGTTTCTGAGAGGTTGAAAGAAAGTTGGGTTGCAGGAGTCATGATCTTTGGTCTTCTTCTCAACGATATGGTTAAGAAAAAGATAAGGTAACCATTTGGAGGAATAACATGTGCTGGAAGAGCCGCTCTTGTAATACAGGGAGCATATATTAATGGCACAGTAGTTCGTCGAAAACTGCTACCATTTCTAGATTTTCTCGACGCAGTCGCTCTAACTCGTCGTTTGTGGGAACATACTCCTCATAAGGGGAGTCTCCAGTTGGTAGGCATGAGATATACTTCATCTCATGGAGAGCCAATCCCATCTCCCGCAGGGCGTCATGAACGTCCCTGTCCTATAGTTATACCTCTCTGCCAGGGCTAGAAACAGATGAGGGTTTGGATGGAAGCCATACACGGTAGCATATACGCGTTATAAAGCTCGATTTCTCTAAGTTTATCTTCAAACAGAGCCAATGCCCAGTTAGCTATGCAGTTCTATCTCCTGTTATCCGAGTTTACTAAACTGGTCAGCCGGATGTCTTGATCCGGATATCTACTCTCGTCTTTGCATACTCGTTAGCAAAAATCGGTGTTCTTACCGGCAGCAACAAAGACGAGTTCTCAGGGGGATACAACCTGCTTCAACCCTCTTAGTAAAGTGTGTGTCGTTCAGAAGAACTATAGAACATGTCTCTATTGTTCGGGCCTTTCTTGACACAGATTTTTCTGTCCGTGCATGTTGAAGGGGAGTAATGTCCCAGTCCATCCTCCTAGGATGGCTTGCATGAGCATATCGTGCTAGAGGAAGGCATCTAGCTATGTCTGGTAACTGGATCAGTTTCTCCTTCTTTTGGAAAGTTCTCGACTCAACTCGAGTCTTGGTTGAGAACTTTTATCAATGGCTTCGCCGAATAGGAACATAGGTTTCTTGTGGATGATGGCGTCAGCAGATTGCAAGGGCTGTCCATTTATCAGACTTAGAAAGTTTCATTATCCTGAGTTATCAGGATAGCTTGGCGAGTGGATGGAAGGGCATATTGTGGGAAGAGTACATGGGATAAGTCTTCTTTGAATTCTGGCTCAGCTAAAGTTCCTGTGAAGATTTCATAATTTGGGTCTCTCTGGTATCAACTGCATCAAACAGAAAAAAACAAAATTTAGTAGAAGTCAAGTCGAGATTCTGTCATCAGATTGTGCAAACATCAGATTGCAAGCATCAGATTACTGATAAAGCTTGTGCAAGCATCAGATTGCTGACAATCTTGCGCAAATCAGCCGATTGCGCTGACTTTTGCCAGCACAATTCAACCGATTGCGTGAGAAGATATTCTTCATAAAAATGAAAAATAATTGGTTCGTGCAACCAAAACCCTAAACAGGGTGGCGCAGTATGACCACTATAAAAAGAGATGTATTTTAAGATTCAATAAAGTCGAAAAACCCTAAAAATGTTTTCGATCGGGTTGTCTACCTCGCAAAGCAGGGTGTGCAGCTTCGTGTCGGGAAGGGCGCGGCACAACCCGAGCCGAAGACTCGGCGGGCCTTGCCCTTGTCGGCGACGGAGGAGCGCTTGGGAGCCATGAAGTCGACGGGAAAGAAAGAGTGAAGTCGGAGTAGGCTCGGGGATTTCTCTCTCTCAAGCACAATAAAACAAGTAAAGAATAATATGAAGGACGAAGGGAACTATTTATAGTTTTTCAAAGAGCAACGGCGCCTCAGATTGTGCCAATAAATAGGGGTAATCTCTCCGATTGCGCAGACAGCATCATCACGTGCACAACTTGATTAAAATTTAAAATTCAAAGTATTTCGAAATTTTGAATAAATTTAACTTTCGAAAACTTTGAAGGGGGTCTGTAGGTCCTAAAAAATCAAGTTGCACCCATCAACAAAGTCATGAAAATCAAAAAATATCTTTCAAATGAATTGCACAGAAGTCAGATTGCGCATCATCCAGATTGCGCAGAGTGGACTGCGCACACTTTCAAGTGCAAGCTGACGTGGCCATGTCATCATTACCTGACACAATCAAATCTTCTGACAACTGACAGCACAAAAAGACGAGGAGACTGTTCGTATATTGCGCTGCACAGCGCTCGAGGACAGCTGTACATGCAGCGCAATCTGCCAAGCTTTCTGCTGCGTAGTCTATTCCAACACAATCTGAAGTCAGCACTATTCATGTGGCGCACTTCATCATGACAACTGACAAATGTACACGTGGCATTCATGCCATCAATTGCTCACTACGTGGCAACCGTCTGTACACGATCATGCATTTCAATTAAATGATGCTATGTGTCCAAGACAGTTGGCCCACGATCAGACAACTGCCTGCGCAGTCTAATGCTGCGCAATCCAGTGCATGCGCAATCCAACTTGCCATTCAGAATAACTAAAAGTTAGTTATTTCCAGAACTCTATAAATAGAGTTTCAAGTCTTCATTCCAGGGGATCAGACATAAAAAGTTCAGAAATATCAGCGAGTTCAGGAGTTCTTGCCCAAGTGCTGCTGCATTCTTCCGAGGCTTTTTCCTTCAATTTCAGAGGCTATCGTCTTCTCAAAGTTCACATCGTCCAAGGGATAAAGAATCGTCATCTAGATTGGATTCCTATAGTTGTACTTTCCCAGAATTTTGTAATCTTCTTTACAAAGTTTGTTGAAATAAAGATCAACTTTTGTTTTTGCAAACAAACATCTTACCTGATGCCAAGCCTATAAAGCAACAACAGCGAAGTTTTCGTCCTGACATCATGAACGCTATCGATCAAGAGGTAGACAAACTCCTGACCAGCGAGTTTATCCGTGAAGAACACACCCGGATTGGGTGGCCAACGTCGTCCCTGTCACCAAAAAGAATGAAAGATACGGGTCTGCATCGACTTTAGAGATCTCAATGCTGCTTGCCCAAAGACAAATTCTGCTTCCGATCACCGATGTAATGATTGACAATACATGTGGCTTCAACGCATGTCTTTCATGGATGGGTACTCGGGCTACAACCAAATCAAAATGTTCCCCGATGACGCAAAGCACACGTCATTCAGGACGCGAAAGAGGTTTTTTGCTACACGGTGATGTCCTTCGGCTTGAAGAACGCTGGTGCTACATACCAACGAGCTATGAGTACCATCTTCCGTCAACATCTTCGCAAAACAGTCGAATGCTATGTTGATGATATCGCTGTCAAGAGCCGTCTCAAAGGTGATCACCTACAAGACCTAAAGACAGTCTTCGATCTCATGCGAGCGCATCAACTCAAGATGAACCCCGCTAAATCCTTCCTTGGAGTTTCTAGCAAAAAGTTCTTGGGCTTCATTATCACGGAGAAAGACTTCATGTCGATTCTGAGAAGACCAAGGCCATCCTTGACATGGACCCTCCGAAGAATCTCTGAGAACTTCGAGGCCTGCAAGGGCGTCTGGCATACATCGAAGGTTTATAGTAAACCTTTCCAGAAAATGCCAACCCTTCACCAGCTCTTGAAGAAGGGGGTCTCCTACGTCTGGACAGAGGAATGCCAAAAAGCTTTCGATAATATCAAGGCTTACTTGACGAGCCCGCCAGTCCTGGTGGCACCTGTCGTAGGCAAACCATTTCTTCTCTACATTCGTGCCATGGATCATTCCCTCGGTGCTCTGCTGGATCAGAACAACGATGCGGGCTATGAGAAAGCTATCTACTACCTCAGTAGGATACTGATCGGGGCCGAACACTGGTACAATCTCGTAGAAAAGGAGTGTCTGGCTTTGGTGTTTGCCATCCAGAAGACTCGCCATTATGTCTCGGGCCAGACAATTCATGTCATCTCCCGAGTCAATCCACTCAGGGTTCTCATGACGAAGCCGGGATCATTGAACTCCCAGCAAGCTACATGGGATCCTGTTGATGTCATACAACATGGTGTTCGTTCCAGAAAAAGCGTCAAGGGTCAAGCCCTGGCCGACTTTTTAGCTGCACACCCCATCTCAGAGTCTCCAGACTCTATGAAGACATTCCGGATGAGGTCCAAGAATCAAACGTCACCGAAGAAAGCTTCGGCTGGCAGATGTTTTTCGATGGCGCTTCAAGAACAGGCCCCAAAGGCCAAATCATCGCCGGAGTGGGGGTAGTCTTAGTCTTCCCCGATCAGCTGGTCATCCAACGTGCTTACTCCCTTTCGAAGCCGTGCTCCAACAATGTTGCCGAGTACAATGCTCTCATCATGGGACTCCTGCTGCGCAACAGCTGGGGTGGATCATCTGGAAGCCTACGGCGACTCAAAACTCGACGTTAACCAGATCAGAGGGCAATAAGAAGTTCGCCATGAAGATCTGGTTCCTTACCATGAAGTTACATTGAACATTATTTCAACCTTCACCAAGTTCTTCATAGAACACGTACCTCGATTACAAAACCTGGAGGCTGACGCTCTGGCTGGCTTCGCAGCCTCATTGGCAGCACCTCTCGGGACTCAACACTACGTCACGGTAGTTGGTCAGACTTGGTCTGTCCTAAAAACAAACTATACTCACAAATGGCTTATGCCGTGTCAACAAGTGCTGGTGTTAACGTCGAGATTGGAGGTTTTCGTTCATCGACTTCGCCATCTACGAATTCTCCCAGAAGACCCGAAGGAAGCCGTCTCAGTCAGGAGGCATTCCCTTCGATTATATTACGATACAGCTACTAAAATATTGTACCGATGCTCCTACGATGGACTTCTCCTTCGATGCCTGTCCAATGAAGAAGCAGCCGAATCCTTCAGAAGCTCATGAGGAACTTGCGGGGCTCACCAACCTGGGCCTAAGTTGCAGGACCGACTGCGATGCATGGGTTACTACTGGCCAACCATGGCAGCCGACACTGTCGACTATGCCAAAAAGTGCCATGCTTGCAGCTTCATGCCAACTTCATCCATACACCGTCGAAACTACTATCCTACGGTCGCCTCTTGGCCCTTCGAAGCTTGGGCATGGATATTATAGGACCGATCACCCCTCCTTCATCAAGGGGACACCGCTTCATCCTAGCTATCACTAACTACTTCTCCAAATGGGCAGAAGCAATTCCACTAAAAAGTGAAAAGCTCTAGGGTGATCAGCTTCATCAAGCATCATGTCATCTACCGTTTCGGGTATCCCGTAGGATTATCCATGACAACGTCCATAGTTCATCAGCCATATTTTAGCAGATTCAGTGACAAGAATCGCATTCAGAACGTGGCATCAACCGCCTATAATCTGACAGCAAACGGGTTGGCCGAGGCTTTTAACAAGACTATTCTCAGGCTACTCAAAAAGGTCGTGTCATCCAACAAATGCGACTGGGATGAAAAGCTTGGCGAATGCCTTTGGGCCTATGTACAACGGTACGACCCCGACGGGCAATACACCATTCTTCTTAGTCTACGAGAGCGAAGCGGTACTACCTCTCGAGATCCAGATACCCTCACTCCATGTAGAGATCACAAATCAACTCATAGAAGAACAAGCAATGTCGCCGTCTGCGAGAATTAGAGGCACTTGACAAAAAATGTCTCCTAGCTCAACAGCGCACCGAACTCTATCAAGCCCGTATATCACAGGCTTTCAACAAGAAGGTCAAGCAGAGGACTTTCCAAGTAGGCGACCTGGTTCTGGCAGTCAGAGGCCAATGGTGTTGACACATAAAACACCAGGAAAGTTTTAACCCAAATGGGAGGGACCTTTCATCATAGAGACGGTATACTCAAACGGTGCTTACAACCTCGCCCGATCAAACGGGGACTTGTTCATGATGCCCATCAACGGCAAGTTCCTAGATAAGTACTACTCTTGACATCTTTCAGATATGTACTTCCACCTCTACCTAGCAAGGAAATCAGTGGACCTGATCATCAGAGCTCACATATACCTCCCTTTTACAAAAAAAAGTGCTATGCTTTCGGAACCCAGTTCCATTGTATTCTATCTCCAGTAGAAGGGCAACCACGTCCACATTACCTCTGATTTACTCCTCTACGCCCTACAAAACAGAATCTTACGCTCCGTACGACTACGCTACCCATCATATTTACCACGTCCACATTATCTCTGAGTAAACATCCCGTACAGACAACCCCGTGTCGTACATTGATCGCAGAACTTCATGTCAATATTACCTCTGAGTAGTTCTGCGTATCACCCCAGAGTCACTCCTACCACGTCCATAACACCTCTGAGTAGGAAGACTTCATCATCCGAACCCTATGTTTGCCACATCCATATTACCTCTGAGCAAACATATCGGTTCTCTCAAACTTATTATCTATACCAAAAAACCAAGGTGCGCAAAAGATAATAGGTTCACACAAATTCAGTTTATGACAGCAAAAATGAACACACTACAAAATTATTTATCTTTTATTTAAAATTAAAGGATTACATCCCCAGCAGAAGTTGCAAACTACAAAAATAACAAAAGAGAGAGAAACTATAATCCCTAAGCATCACTGGGATTGGGAGAAAGCTCTTCAATCCGATGCCTCAAGTCTTCCGCCCGAGTCTCTGCGGTCGCCAAGATCCGGTTCGGCTTCATGACGTATCACCTCTACAACTTCAGGGGCAGTATCATTCTCATACTTCTCGTCTAGCTGTTGCCGCTGGTGGGTCAGGGAGAGAATCTGGCAGGTAAAGACGGCTTCCTCCTCCTTAGACGCTACATGTTCAGTCTGGACTCGCTCAACATCTAACAAGAGTTGGGCTCGCTGGTCTTCAAGATGGCAATTCTTGGCAGTGACCTCCGCTATGCTAGCCTCCAACGAGGCCCGCAACTCTACCTTTTTTCTGTGTGGATTAAGATAGCCTCTCCACCAGCAGCCTCAGCTTCGGCCACCTCACGGTCCCAGATGGCCACCGTGGCCTAATAAGATGACACAACTTCAGCTATCAATTTCTTCTGTTCTGCTTCAATCAGAGCAGAAAAGTCATTCCGCCGGATACTCTAAAGTTCGGAAAGATGCTGGTCGAGCTCAGCCACCGACGCCTCTAGATTCAGCCATATGATCTTGGCCCGATGGAAGTACCCAAACCTATCATGTCCATACTACCTCTGATAGGATTGTCACACCTAAACAGTTATACTATCAATGCTTCTTGTTCAAAGTATTTAAAACTTGTCCAAAAGTTTTAAAAACTTTGAAGGGGGTCTTGTAGAAGCATGAAAAATGAGGGATATTACTTTTAATCCCACATTGGAAAGGAGAAAGAGAGGTCTCATTCCACTCTATATATAGAGCCCTCTTGCCTCCTTTGAAAAGGGGACCAAAATAAATAAAGAAAAGGAGCCCGTTATCCAGGGAGCCCGTTCGAGCCACAAAAAGTTGCAGTAGTTCTTCTCTTATTCTGGGTTGGCTGCAAGTTCTTCACTCGCTGTCAAGGCGAGAAAAAGTTGGATTCTAAGTACTATACGCCTTCGCGGGCTAGTACGAAGAACTCCAAGGCGGCACGGGCCATGCGCCTCAAACGTGCTATGCCAACGGCAAACCAGTTGCATGCGCTCACAATCATGCACGATGCTGATGGTAAGCTGTACAAAGTTACTCGGGTGCTTCTGCGCCAGAAATGAGCCGACCCTCAAAGTCCTTGTCTCACTTGGGCGCATCTGCTGCGTTCGTAACCAAGTCGTGCAAGGCAAATTCTGTGGTCTTGAACCCCCGTACCTACATTGGTTGTGCGTCTGAGGCTGGTTCAATCACTATAAATGTTGTTTCCCTAGTACTGATCTGGGCGCATCTTTTGTGCCGGATCAGGGACGCAGCATTCACTTGATCACCCCGGCGCTTAGCCTTGCCATGTGCCTGATGGGGGTGTAAAGGTGGACTCTCACTTGATCACCCCGGCACTGGCCTTGCCATGCGCCTGATAGGGGTATAAAGGTGGCACCCTCACTTGATCACCCCGGCGCTTGGCCTTGCCATGCGTCTGATGAGGTGTAAAGGTGGCACTCTCCTCCAATGATTTGCGTAATATGATCATTCACAAATACCGATCAGGAGAGCCGACCGACAAGTAATGTGCCCCTCACAGGACACACCTGTGCTACTGTCGCCATCAACTGCTGCTGCCGCAAGACAGTGGCTCCACCACCAAGGCAGTCTTTGTTCCAGCAGTTACAACATGTTATGCCTGTCCGACATCGTCTCAGAAATATGATGCCAATTGAAGACTTTGTAACAGCCTACTCTCAACTAGTCCTATCCCTCGATGTCTCAGCTAGCCGTGTCGTCTTAGCTGGCCGCGTCGTCTCAGCCTGGCGTATCTCTCCTAGTGCATCACTCTACCCCATCAAAGTGAATCACTTCCTCGTCAACGCACAGGCGCATCTGCCAGCCTGGGGCTCTTCCATCATAATGAGGCTTAGACACATCAAACCCAGACCATTCATTCAACTTGGCACTCGATGTCGTCTCGTAGAAGAATACTACCAGCAAGCGATTCGAACATAAACAGCTTGTCCATTCCAACTCGACGAATCTCAATCTTCTGAAAGAGTTCACCATCAAAGCTTCTTCGAACAGGGAGAACCATCACCCACAGTACAACGTCTTGCCAAGGATAAGGATCAGTCAATCCATCTTCGTCGAGAAGTCAAGGTAGAGACAAAAAACTCTCTCAAACTGTTGCTATTTATAGGCCAGGGCAAATCAAACCCATGCTCCAAGTGGCAACCTTCCCGAAGTTAGTGCAACGAACTTGTATTTATGATGATTTGCCTTTTCAAATTCAGCTAAGTCTGAGAGTCATTAAATGACCCAAAGACTAAACAGACAAACCAATAAGGATGCGCCATCAGAACCAAGTGCCCGTATGGATGCCCAACAAAGCACAGATCCAAGCGTCCTGGTGAACACGGACCTATGCGCCTAGTGGGGTACAAATTGATGCACCTATTTCGTCTCGTCACCCATCAAGCAATTAATGCTCAAGTGACAGAGTTGGCAGCACGTCCCCCGAGGCCTGAACAGTTGGCAGCTTTTGATAAAATGAAGCATCACTGACGTCAGTGTCATCATTTCTTTTCTCCGACGGTTACAACCCACGTGGCTGCCCAACCATTCGTATGCGCCTCTGCAGCCATGCGCCCAAATCTCTGCATGCGCTTCAAGAGCCAGCCTCAGACCCTCCTCTGATCCCTAAAGACAGAGGTTAAGTCGCTACTGAAGCCTCGCATGCGCTTCAAGAGCCGTACATCTAGACTAGTTCGTGACTCCTGAAGGTTGTGAGCCAAAGTCTTCTCATGCGCCCAATCCCAGGCGCATCCTACCAGATCACTCTCCACCAAATCCGAGATCATTGAGCCATGGACCTACGACCATGTCCTTTGACTCAATTCAGCCTCTGAAGGGGTGCTAATCACCCAAGATCTCAGCAACAGAAAGATCCTCTCCCCTGCTACGTGCCAGCCCACAAAATCAGTATGAAGGATTCAACCCACAAATGATGGCGCATCATCCATGCGCCTCCACAGCTTCAACCACGTGGCATTCCCACGACCAGGCATCCGACATATGCGCGCATGAGCTGCCAGTCTGCAAAGCTATAAATAGAAGGATTATTTTTTTCTCCTACAGACACACATAGATACACACATAGGGACAGAGACCTGCATACACAGTAAGAGAGGCAGATACAGACACTCAACGTCTTCTTTCCCTCCGTAAGCTCCAGCACCCAGAGCAACTCAGACCTTCAGAGAACGAGAACCGTCGTCAGATCGTCAACGGAGTCAACGCATTATCACTCGCTCCATCGACACAGGGACCCAAATAAACAAAAGTGTTCTCCTTGGACTACGTCTAAGTCCTATATTGTAACATTATTCTGTTTGTATTGAAATTTGCAATAAAAAGATTTTAATGGCAAACAGCAGGGTACCTGTTGCAGCAATAGGGATTTTCCTAGAGTGAACGAGCAATACGATGATGCCTGGACAGGTTATGAGGCTAGGGGTCCTATAAGGCTTTGTCTGTTTATATCAATTACTGATATTACTCTTCAATTGTCTCATCTTACCATCTCATTTTGCTCTCTATGCAAGAAGAAGCAAGGGTGATGACCTCTAAATGTATCAGCCAATAGACCGTATCAATATCAAGTAACATGAGGTCGGTTCATAGGAAATTTGTGCACCTGTGTGACTCGGTGGTATTGGTCATACAAGCTGAGACAGATATGTACTGATACTAGAAAATCAGAGTCAGCAATATGAAGCCCTGGTGTGGACTGATATGGTATATACACATCTATATGAATTTTGGGAGAATGAAGTGTCAGTATAGGGACTCATAAATCGATTACTAAACAGAACATAGGTAGGACTCCATGAGTGGAGTGGTTTTATACTACTGTGTCCCAACTATTGATTCTCCCCTCTGGTATTAGCCTTTACAAATAAGGGTCAGTCTTCATATTGGTCATTTCTACTGTTCAATTGGATGTTTCGCTCATGGCTCAGCCCATAGTCCCTCGTATCAACTTTAGCCTATCTTAATTTCAATCTCAAGTCATAGGTGGGTAGCTAATGGGATATGTGACCCTGTTTGGTGTAATAGAGGTAGTGTCAAGGTAGGGTAGAGTACTATGGCCATACTGCATCGAGGATAGTGCTTCGTAGATACCTATAAAACTTGGATAGAGGAAGGCAAGGTTCAAGAGAATAATTGAACTCAAAAGACAGTCCAAACCCTTAAAACTACTAAACATGTAGGGAAGCTTGCAATATTTAAAAGATAAACTTATTTTAATTTAAACTCATGTATTGATTTATATCAAATCATAATATAGGTTATGTGGAATCTGACTCAGTGCTCGACTCATACTCGCAGCTCAGGACCACAGGCAAGTGCATATACTGATTGTTACCGTCTCTGATAGTTTCCTTCACATGTTATACATATGTCATGCTGCTTGTTGACATCCGTCACACGAATATTAGTATCATGGATTGATTGTACATCTTGATTGTCTTTTACATGTCTATCCCACTGCAATTGATTCCATGGGTACTAGCTGGGCGGAGAAATATCTTAGTAGACGTGTGGACTACCCATTCCTCTATGATGTCTATTTTGAATAATAGAAGCTGCACACGACACGTGCAGGGTGCCAGATTTACCCCTTAGCCGTTCACACATCGAAAAGGATATTTCAACACATGTAGGTAGTTCTTATTCCAGTAATTTCATCTCGTTTTGCCACTTGCCCTGTCACCATGATTTACATATTACTTTCCAGTAGCTATTTCATTGATAGAGTTTACATGTCTTTTTCTATTGTACCATGATGCTAGTTACTTCCTAATTTCATTCTCATATGTTATATACATGTTCTATGATTCTGTTGGGGATCGTATAGCGGTCATATGTGTACTTGTTCCATTTCTGACTGAAAAACCAACATTTTAGGTGATGAGTTAGAGGAGTTTGTTCCACTTACTATGAGCAATGGTGGACCCTGATCTGAACATGCAGGACGACTTGGATGCGGGGCTACCCTCCGTAGGAGACATTTATCTAGATATTATTCTATAGAGCATGAGTTGCCTCCAGAAACTCTTTTATTTATTGTACTTCATTTTTTCTGTGGATTATGAGAATTGAATAGTGGCAGCCATCTTAGCACATTTTGTTCTCCTGAGATTATTTTATCTATCACATTTTTGGTCTCTATCTTAGAGATTATTCAATCAGTTATTATCTTCACTCTTACTATAGTTATTTGTATATATCTTGCTGCTGTTGACTGATCTGTAGATTTTGGTTGTGTTATGGAAATCTATAAACTGCATGGTTGTATTTGATAAAATGTGAGATGACTAGACAGCGTTCAACCGTCGACTGCGGCGTAGGCTGGACGTACCCACGGCTCATGCCTAAATATTGGGTACGAGTTGTGACACATTTTTATGGTAGCCCATGCAGGTCCGTTTTCGTGAAGAACGGTGAAACTCGTGGAAGTACTTAACTTAGATGTACTACAGCGGGCCTGCAATTAGGAGTAGAATTTAAGGCCCATCTCTACATGTTTAAAACCGTTATTGAATCCACATTTCTTCTCAATTACTCCTTTGATGTGCATCCTGTTTGAATCTTCATACCGACTAACGATTTTATTTTGTGGCAGTTAGATGGATTCTCAAGGCAGGAACATCGCTCCCATGAACACCCCAGCAACCGTCGGCGGGTCTTTACGAACGAAACTCCACCGACCTACGGAGGCCACTTCACCTATCTAGGCGAGACACCCCGGCCACAGACTTCGAGATTTTGTCAAGATGATATTCCACCACCTCTCCAGTTCCGCCGCCGACTCCGCCACCAGCACAGTTCCCTCCCCAGAACCATTCCAATATCCAGCACCAGTTTTGCCTCCAGCACCTGTGCTGGACAATGCTACACTCTTTGGGATTTTTCTGAAGCTCATCACTTCTAAGACGCGGCAGGCGGCATCTTCGTGATACCCTGAGGGAGGCTCTTCAGACTAGGAGGCTCCCCCACTGCGCCCCGGAACTTCCAAGAATTTATGGACCTTAGGCCCAGGGAATTCAGGAAATGGAAGGGATTCTCTACGCAGACGACTGGTTGGAGAACGTGGATCACAATCTCCGGATGGCTCGAATTCCTGAAGACAAGAAGGTAGAAAGCTAGCATGCAGCTCTACGACATCGCCTGTACGTGGTATAGAGACTCGCCTTGATTCACCGTGCCAGATGTGACTTGGAAAGAATTCAATGATCTGTTCAAGACGAAGTTCTACCCCGACACGGCCAAAGAAGAGAGTTAGAAAGTAAGTTTGAGAGCTTGGAGCAGGGCAATCTCTCCAACGACGAGTACTCCGCTGAGTTCTCCCGCCTCAGTCGCTTCGTAGATGCCTTGACCCCTGCAGCCAAAACTAAGAAGTTCAGAAAGGGGCTATCACATGAAATTCGCATAGCCATCACCACACCAGGCCACTACGTACGAGAGGATCTTGAAGGTTGCACAAGACGTAGAGAAGGAGATGAAGCGCAAGTAGAAGAGAGATAGAGATGCATACGGAAGGGGCAACAGCCAGTCAGGATCGCGAAGCAGTCCAATGTCCCAGGGAAGGCTGCGACACAACAACAGTAGACACAGCCCCGTTCCAGCAGCAGGAGTACCAGCCTCCAGTTAAAGCCCCTACTTTTCAGCAGAACCAACAGAGACAGCCATTTGGACCTTGCAACTACTGTAAGAAGCGGACATACGTGGGAGGTATGCAGGAGACGGCTTGGAGTATGCTTATACTGTATTTCGAGCACATCAGGTGGAGAGTGCACGGCGGCACAGATTCACGCAACACAGAGGGCAGCTCATGCCCTGAGAGCACCGGCGAGACCCACGATACCTCAGCAGTAGAGTGGGCCCTTGCCCACACAGCAGCAGCACTTTGCCCAGTACAGCAGCAGGGCAGAGCTTACACCATGGCGGTAAAGGAGACGTTGGAATCTCCGGACGTGATAGCAGGTTCTGTTCTCCTTGAGTCCTTTTCAGCTATTGCTTTATTCGATTCTGGCGCCAGTCATAGCTTCATATCTGCAGCTTTTATTTTTAGACACAGTATTGTATCTGAGCCTTTAGACTGCACTTTAAAATCTCGACTGGCGGAGGCATCATATTAGTCAAGGATGTTTGCGGATGCCGTACTACCATAGGAGGGGGAAATATGCGCTAGTTTACTCATCATGCCACCCCCGAGCTTTGACATAGTGCTCGGCATGGACTGGCTGAGTAAACATTATGCTAGCATTGATTATCACCGCAGATGTGTGGTGTTTAGTCCGCCTGGAGAGACCATGTGCAAGTTCGCTAGAGGAGCAGTAGAGCACTTAGCGACGCTATTTATGGAGCCATGGTTGCAGAGAGGAGCTACCTCATCATATCATCACGGAGTTTCTCGACATTTTTCTCGAGGAGCTGCCAGGACTGCCGCAAGACAGAGACGTTGATTTTTCCATTGACCTTGTGCCAGGCGCGGAGCCAGAGTCGCAGCGAGTATACAGGATCAACAACAAAGAAGCCGTAGAATTGAAGAAGCAGATTGACGAGCTACTAGAGAAAGGGTTCATTAGATCAAGTTCGTCGCCTTGGGGTGCACCGATGTTGTTCGTGGCAAAGAAGGACGGGACGGTACTGCAACGTCTTGGTGCTCGTTTGGTGCTGTGCCTCTCGTATCCTGTGCCTCTTGTATCCTGTCCATAGTAGACTGAATCTGCATGCCCATCAACTACATCTTGACTCCAGGAATGACGACCTCAATGCCTAAGATCTCCACTCTGCTAATAAGTGTCGGTCTTGCGTCAAGAATATAGCCACTGGGTATCGACTCAAGGCATCCGCAACTACGTTCGCCTTCCTAGATGGCACTGCAACGAGATATCGAAATCCTTCATCAATTCCAGCCATCTGCGTTGCCTCAAATTCAGCTCCTTTTGCGTAAAAACGTACTTCAAGCTTCTGTGGTCAGTGAATATTTCCACATGCACTCCGTATAAGTAGTGTTTCCATAACTTCAGGGCGAATATAACTGCCGCCAGCTCTAGGTCATGGGTGGGTAATTCTTCTCATGTGGTCGCAACTGTTGGATGCATATGCTATCACCTTCTTGTTCTGCTCTAAAACACATCCCAAGCCCTTCCCAGAAGCATCGCTATAGATAGAAAAACCGCCGTAACCGGATGGCAACGTCAATATGGAGCTGTTGTTAGCCTACTTTTTAGCTCATCGAATGCAGCCTGGCAATCCTTTGTCCACACGAACTCTATGTCTTTCTGAGTGAGCCTAGTCATCGATTTCGCGATCCGAGCAAAGTCTTGCACGAATTTCCTATAGTACCTCGCCAATCCCAAGAAGCTCGAATCTCACTACAGAAGTCGGAGTAGTCTATGACTCAACATCAGCAATCTTTTTGGGTCAACGGATATACCGTCCTGTCACTACATGTCCGAGGAACTCTACCTTGTCTAGAAAAAACTTACACTTCGAAAGCTTCCCGTAGAGTTTCTCCCTCCTGAGGGTCTCCAGCACGATCCTCAGATGCTCCTCATGCTCTTCTGGCGACTTCGAATAAATGAAATGACGTCGATGAAGACCACTACAAACTTAACAAGGTATGGGTGGAATACCTTGTTCATCGAATTCATGAAGACTGCCGGGACATTGGTCAACCCAAATGGCATTACTATAAATTGTACTGGCCGTACTTGGTCTGGAAAGCTGTCTTTGGGATATCCTCCTTCTTCACTTTCACTTGGTGGTATCCCGACCTCAAGTCGATCTTTGAAAATACCCGTGCACCGCTCAAATGATCGAAAAGATCGTCAATTCTTGGTAGTGGATATTTGTTCTTGATCGTCTTATTATTCAAGGTCTGGTAGTTGATACACATACGCATCGTCCCGCCCTTCTTGCCACGAACAACACCGGTGCACCCCAAGGCGACGAACTTGATCTAATGAACCCTTTCTCTAGTAGCTCGTCAATCTGCTTCTTCAATTCCATGGCTTCTTTGTTGTTGATCCTGTATACTCGCTGCGACTCTGGCTCCGTGCCAGGCACAAGGTCAATGGAAAACTTAACGTCTCTGTCTTACGGCAGTTCTGGCAGCTCCTCGAGAAAAATATTGAGAAACTCCGTGATGATAGGATGAGGTAGCTCCTTCTCTGCAACCATGGCTCCACAAATAGCGTCGCTAAGCTGCTCTACTGCTCCTCTAGCGAACTTGCACATGGTCTCTCCAGGCGAACTAAACACCACATCTGCGGTGACAATCAATACTAGCATAATGTTTACTCAGCCATTCCATGTCGAGCACTATGTCAAAGCTCGGGAGTGGCATGATGAGTAAACTAGCGCACATTTCCTGGCCTCCTATGGTAGTACGGCGTCCGACGCAAACATCCTTGACTAATATGATGCCTCCGCCAGTCGAGATTTTAAGTGCAGTCTAAAAGCTCAGATATAATACTATGTCTAAAAATAAAAGTTGCAGATATAAAGATATGACTGGCGCCAGAATCGAATAAAGCAATAGCTGAAAAGGACTCAAGAAACAGAACCTGCTATCACGTCCGGAGATGCCAACGTCTCCTTTACTGCCATAGTGTAAGCTCTACCCTACTGCTGGTGCTGGGCAAAGTGCTGCTGCTGTGTGGGCAAGGGCCCTCTCTACTGCTGGGGTATTGTGGGTCTCGCCAGTGCTCCCGGGGCAGGAGCTGCCCTCTGTGTTGCGTGAATCTGTGCCGCCGTGTACTCTCCCACCTGATGTGCGCTCGAACCGCAGTATAAGTACTCCAAGCCGTCTCCTGCATACCTCCCACGTATGTCCCGGCTTCTTGCAGTAGTTGCAAGGTCCAAGTGGTTGTCTCTGTTGGTTCTGTTGGAAAGTAGGGGCTTTAGCTGGAGGCTGGTACTGCTGCTGCTGGGAACGGGGCTGTGTCTGTTGTTGTTGTGTCGCAGCCTTCCCTGGGACATTGGACTGCTTCGCCGATCCTGACTGGCTGCTGCCCCTTCCGTACG
>JANAVB010028038.1:0-26927 GCA_029216955.1 Iris pallida
CGTTATGGAATCTGCCTTGCATGAGCGCAATCTAGGCTCGTGCGGCATCACGCCTTAGCGAGGACGATCGCTCCTACGGGAGCGGGGCGTGACAAAAGCCCTCCTCAACACTTTTACTCTTAAACCCTTACTTACTAAATTAGAGTAACAGCAGCTATTTCATTATCTTCCATAGGAAACATATTATTTAAAGTAAGATTTTTATTTAACCCGTATCCGTCGAAGCCTTTCGTATCGGTCTCTTGGAAAACTAGTCTATAACTTTGTGCACGTTCGTCATCTTGAGAAAAAACTTGCGCCAACATGACCATATCATTTTTCTTGTCCTGTATGCCAAATTTGGTCCAATTTGAGACAGTTGATTGGACCGCCGTTTTGCGGGCCCTACGGTCCGATTCAACGGGCAATTTTGTGCACAGCCCACCGGAATCCACAATTGGACATACCGTTGGGTTTGTATCATCAAAACGAATCTGTAGACATGTAGTTTAATGACTTTAGAGACCATTGACTCTGTCACATTTTTCGGTGCAAAGTGGGTCCAACGGCGGACATCGTTTTTGCCCGAAATTACTGTTTTGCCTCTGTATCCAGAATTGGACTTAAGGACAGGCCATCCTAGCTAATTTGACTATTCTGAGAATGTTGGAAATGTTTATTTCAGCTTTCGGAGACAATTGTGGATTTTGGACTTTATGGCGTACCGGTTGACGGTTCATTGTTGGTTCTTCGTGCAACCCCCAGACAAGTATACCTTGCCTTTCTACACAGCTTTATTTACATGCACTGTCTTTATTTATTATCCAGTTTTCTCATATTATTGATATGTATCTTTTATATCATGTTCATATATTGGTACCATTGATTTGTAGACCGCATTCACAGTTAGCCTTGTATCTTATTGGTCGTGCCTTGATTGAGTCGTGCCTTCGTGTCTTGAACCTTGATGCTAGCCTGCGAGTCTACACTAGGGACGAGGGTTAGTAGTAGATGCTAGCTTGAGTCCACACTAGGGACGAGGGTTAGTAGTAGATGCTAGCCTGTGAGTCCACACTAGGGATGAGGCTTAGCAGTATAGGGTTTACGCCTGCGAGTCCACACTAGGGACGAGGGTGATGCTAGCCTGCGAGTCCACACTAGGGACGAGGGTTAGTAGTAGTTGCTAGCCTGCGAGTCCACACTAGGGACGAGGGTTAGCAGTATAGGGTTTACACCTGCGAGTCCACACTAGGGACGAGGGTGATGCTAATTTGCGAGACCACACTAGGGACGAGGATTAGTAGTTATTCAAATCTGCGAGTCCACACTAGGGACGAGGGTTTGAGTATTCGTTTCGGTTATCCGTTGACATCTTGACATGAGTTCTCTAGTCCTTGTTCGGCAGTTCATTTTCGTGTAGACAGTGTATAGATTCGTGCTTATTCATTACTCAGTTTTACTTGTTTATCCTGTATTTTTCTCCATGCATAATAAACTGTTAGAAAGGCTCATTTTTATGTATCTTGCTAGTCCTCTGAGGACCTGATGATCTCTTCAGGTTTAGCGACTACATGGAGTTAGTTAGCAGAGCAGGATGATAGAGGATTGTGATGTATGATACAGGTATTTGTTTGTGTTATTTCTTTATTATCTTCTCGTGCTTTATATTCCATACCATGATATACTCTACTTATTTATAGGCTCATATCATTCTTAGAGTCTAATCGAACAATATGCTAATGGGCTGCAGACCATGACTCATACTTGTTCATTCTTGTTTTATATGATTTATGTGGATTGAGATATACTTTAGATTAGACATGATACCCATGACCTTGACAACTTATACGTACTCGAGTCGGGCTGGAGTCCGCTTGATACGTAGCTGGCTTGCTCACGAACTCGCATCCGAAAAGCGGGTACGGGTCGTGACATCCGATAATTGGGACTGGGGTAAGACAAGATAGATTGTTGTCGCAACGGATGCATGTTGTACTACAAGGAGAACGAGGATGTAGAAAGTTGCAGCTTCTGTAATACGGATCGTTACAAGGAAGTCAGGAAAAAAGGAAAGTCAACTAGAAAACGACGTCCTTACAAGTATATGCATTACTTGTCGATCACGAAGCGCTTGCAGAGGATGTGTATGTCTCAGAATACAGCAGAACACATGACGTGGCACAACGAAGAACGTACAAAGGACGATGGAGAATTGTCACATCCTTCGGATGGAGAGGCGTGGAAATATTTCGATTTTCGCCATCCAGATTTTGCTGCAGAGCCTAGAAATGTACGCATGGGGCTATGTTCTGATGGATTCGCCCCTTTCGGGCAGTCGGGATCTCAATACTCCTGCTGGCCGGTCATTCTGACCCCTTACAATCTGCCACCATGGATGTGTATGAAGACTCCTTATATGTTCTTGACAGCTATCATACCGGGTCCCAAAAATCCGACGAAGAATATCGATATATATTTACAGCCGTTGGTGGATGAGCTGAAACAGCTGTGGGAGATCGGCGTCACGACCTATGATATTTCCAGGAAACAGAACTTTCAGATGAGAGCTTCACTGATGTGGACAATCAATGATTTTCCCGCATACGGTATACTGTCGGGATGGAGTACTCACGGCACCCTGTCTTGTCCGATATGCATGCAAAATAGTAAGGCGTTCCGCCTTAAGCGTGGAGGAAAAACTTCTTTCTTCGATTGTCATCGTCAATTTCTGCCTATGAGTCATCCTTGGAGAAAGAACAAGGACGCGTTCAGAGCTGGAAAACAAGAATTTTCTCATCCGTCTGCCAGATTGTCGGGATACGATATTTGGGAAAATGTAAAGGACTTGCCCACTGTAATAGAAGATCCATCGAACAATCATGTCGATGGGTTCGGACAAACCCATAACTGGACCAAATGGAGTATCTTCTGGGACTTGCCTTATTGGAAAGATAATCTTATAAGACATAATCTTGATGTTATACATATCGAAAAGAATGTGTTCGATAATGTCTTCAATACCGTCATGGACATTAAAGGAGAAACGAAGGACAATCCAAAAGCAAGACAAGACATTGCCGAGATATGCAAGCATCCTTATCTGAACTTGATACAAAGGGGAGCTGCTGGGCAATTAAGTAAGCCAATAGCACAATACACATTGAGCAAGGAAGATAGATTAATAATCTGCAAGTGGGTATCTACTTTAAGATTTCCCGACGGCTATGTGTCGAATTTGTCTAGATGCGTTGATCTCAATGAACGCAAGCTAACGGGAATGAAGAGTCATGACTGCCACGTGTTTATGGAAAGATTACTGCCCATTGCTTTGAAAGAGTTGTTGCCTTCTGCTGTATGGGTTCCGTTGGCCGAACTATCAATATTTTTTAGGGATATTTGTTCAACTAAGTTGACTGTGCAACATATGGTTGAACTTGAGGAGAAGATTATCTTAACAATTTACAAGTTGGAGAAAATATTTCCTCCTGGCTTCTTCGACAGCATGGAGCATCTACCGATTCATCTAGCATACGAAGCCCGTGTCAGTACATCTGTTCATTATCGATGGATGAACCCATCTACATAAAAATCGATATAATTTAAGTTGAATTTCAGTGTGTTTTAAAATTCTTTCTTAATTCTCAAGATAATTTGTCTCTCTAGATACCTACACCATCTAAAGAAGAAAGTTGGCAACAAAGCTCATATAGAGGCTTCGATATGCGAAGCATATCTTATCGAAGAGGTGTCAAACTTCTGCTCTTATTTCGATACTCATGTTAAGACAAATCGAAATAGACCTCAAAGGAATGACGAGGACGTTGAGGATGGAGGAATATTCAATGTAAGGGGCAAGCCTGTTGGGGCTAGTAAAAGACGGTGGTTGACAGACGACGAGTATGATGCCGCTCACCGATATGTCTTGTTAAACTGTGACATACAAGAAGTGAGAGATTTGGAGAAGTAAGTCAGTACACTTGCACTCGTTATAATCTCGAATTTGATGAAGTAAGTGACTACACTTATATATTCTTATTTTCTCTAATAGTGTATTTAGAGATGAAGTCAAAATGAGGACACCCGATATTACCGATAAGGGACTTCAAAGAGAGGTTGATTGTACATTTCCGTCATGGTTTCGTAAATACGTAAGTAACTGTGATTATAATTGAGATTATAAATATATAATCTGAAACATTTAAATTATAAATATTTGTTTACAGGTTTTATTGCCTGAAACAACACTCACTCATGAGAGTGTTCCTTATCTGGCATTGGGACCGAAGAAGCAAATAAAGACTTGGCCAGGCTATGTCGTTAATGGCTTCAGGTTTAAGTCAACTCAGAATGCTATAAATATCGAATTTATTAATGACGGCATCAGTACCAAGGATTCCGGTGTTTGCATAAGAGGCACCATCTATGACGACGAGCCGGACTTTGACTATTATGGAGTGCTTCGGGATATTGTAGATTTACAATATACTGGCCTATATGATATGCATATTGTGATGTTCAAATGTGAGTGGTTCGATACGACACCAAATATCGGTTGGAGAATCGATAAACAATTTGGATTCGTCGATATAAATCATCGTAGGAGGTATAGAGGATCCGATACATTTGCGATAGCAAATCAGGCTGTTCAAGTCTACTATACAAGCCACCCAAGGCGTCGTAGAGATCGATTTAACTGGTGGGCAGTATGCAAGATTAAATCTAGAAATTCATTCAACGTTGGAGACCCAGCATAACAAGAGGACCAGATCGAAAAGTCCCAATACTTGGGACAACACTCAGATACAATGGATATTGAAGATATTGTTGAGGAAAATAGAGGAGAGGAAGAGGTTGATACACAAGACTTAGCTGTCAACCGGGGGAGAAAGAGGCATCTTGTCCCAAATATTGAGGCATAAGAAGAAGAAGAAGAAGACGAAGAAGAAGAAGAAGAAGAAGAAGAAGAAGAAGAAGAGAAAAGGAAGAAGAAGAAGAAGAAGAATTTGATGGGGATGAGGATACAGATGAAATCGACGATGAAGATAAGGATGAGGATAAGGATGAGGAGGATGATGATGAAGACGAGGCCGAGGATGAGAACGAAGACGATGATTAGGTTAAATATTGTTGTATATTAAAAACACTTCCAATTACGTGAATTAAGTTTGACCTCATAAAAGCAATTACGTGAATTCATTTTTTTTATTCGATTATTTACTTATTGCAGATGGCACTCCTAGTCTTTTTCGTCGCAGTGGCACTCGTCTCCCTAATGGTGGTATGTATATTTTAGTTTAGTTTTTATATCCATTTACACTTTTATATTGTTAATTATGTTTATGTGTTCTATTTACAGGTCATGATGGCTGGCCGTGGTCGTAGTGCTGGTGGTCGTGGTGGTGGTGGTGGTGGTACGGGTCGTGGTCGTGGTCGTAGTGGTGCTGGTGGTCGTGGTCGTATTCAAAGTTCTCGGGATGTGACCCCATCGAGCGAACCCGACCGGGAGAGTACTCCGGGCACAGACGCATCCCGCCCTCGATCGACCACTTCATCGAGGCATGAGTCCGGATCTGCTAGCGGATCCGTTCCGCTATCGGAACCACCAGCAGCGGATCCACCAGGGGATGCCCCAGTTACTGTACAGTGGGTCCCGGAGTACCCCCATACTCGGTTTCATCTGGTTACTGGGGAGTACATGCGCGGACCCGCGGATCCTCCGACGGCACCAGAGAGGCCGAGAGGCGAGTTCCGACGAGAGCTATGGCCCGCGGGGACCTCGTAAGTAAATTTAAGATAATTTATTAAATTTCTTTCATTTATTTAAGTTAATAATCCAGTCGTTTCTTCTTTGTAGGTTTTTTCCGTTTAATGTTGGTAGGGCTCTTGGAGAAATTATCATGGCTAACTTCCATGGTCCCTACCTCAACTTTTTGTCGGTGCCCCTAAACGTGAAGTACGTCTGGCTCGACGAGTTGAGGGTATATATCTATATCTTCTGGTTAATTATTAGTTACTCTTTAATCAACCATTTTTTAAATTACGTGATAATTGAATTTCTATGTTAGACGACGTACTGGTGGCCCCTCCATCGCGAGGACGCGATCCGCAGGACCTACAGAAGCGCTGTCTCGAAGAAGATACGGGATATGATTCATGACCTGAAAATAGGGCATACGAGGCCAAATTGGATCCGACAGGAGTATTATGAGGACCTCTTAGGTATAATGGACACCCCTGCATACAAAGAGAAATAAAAAAAGGCGAAGGCGAACTGATAGGCCGCGGGCCTTCATACGGGGGGATCAAGGCTCCACAAAGCGACGCTTGCAGATCTGGTGAGCTACCGTAAATTTATTTTACTATCGAATTAGGTATTATTAATTAAAGGAGTTATCGACGTTCTACGGAAATTTCGTATGCAGGTCCAACGGGCGGTGAAGGAGGGAAGGGCGCCAGAGTCGGTCACCATGCACGACGTGTTCCAGCATACGCACAAAAGACGGAAGGACGGGAGCTTCGTCGACGAGAGGGCCAAGGAGACTGATGTAAGTACTTATGTTTATGAGATTTACGTTAGAATTAAAAGTATTCGGACTATAACTTGGTAAACTTAGGATTCACACTTAACCTAGTGAAACATAGGATTTAGATTACAACTTAGGTAAATCTTATAATATAAACACATTCATTTGATAGGCTGCGTATCGTGAGGCCCTTAGTCGGGCTCAGTTAACTGACATCGAGGATGTCGGTGAAACGACGCCCGCCCGGACGCCCTCTTCTTTGGCCGCTCGTAACGACTTATTCGTAGATACCGTCGACGGCTTTAAGAAAGGGCTCCTGTACGGAGTCGGCTCCCTAGGGCCGTTGCACATGGCGACGCAGAGATTTCCACCGACACCGTCTCCTTCCGTGGCCCCGGCAGACGATAATGTTAGGTCGCAGCTTACGCAGCTGCACGAGGCGGTGTTGTCCTTGTGGGAGCAATTTGCCACGTACTTTTTGCCTCCGTTTACTGCTGTCGGTCCGTCTGCTGATGGTGTTGGTCCGTCTTCTACTGGTCCGTCGACTGCTGGTGTCGGTCCTTCTTCCGTGGGTCATCTTTCTTTCAACCCTGATGCCCCTGTGGTACCGCCTACGACTGTGACGTCACTCCTGGATCTGATGTCGCCAGAGCAGCTACGCCGACTTCCAAGCAGTGTCTACAACGGCTTGCCGCCGTACCTAGTGGAGGAGTATATTCGTCGGTCGCAGCTGGGATTACCACCACCGGACAATCGACCTCCTCCTTCTTTTTAAAATATTGTATTAAGAAAATTTGGAAAATTTGTGAGATCTTTGGATTAATTGTGCTATAATCGGATTATAGCACCGGATATTATGTTACTCTTCAGGACAATTGATGTTTATTTTCTACTAATTTGGTTTGGTCTGTGATCCTTGGATAATTGGTATGCATTAAATTCGTATGTACATATTTGGTCTATGTGATTCTTGGATAATTGGTGTGCATTATATATTTGGTCTATTTGATTATTGGATAATTGGTGTGCATTATATATTTGGTCTATTTGATTATTGGATAATTGGTGTGCATTATATATTGGTTTGGTTTATGCATATTTTTGTGAACAGGGAAAGTGCTGCAATTTTTTTTTCAAAAAATCTCATTTAGCGACGGACTAGTGACTGGTTAGCGACGGATATTCCCAGTTTCCGACTGATTTTCGACGGATGAGCCGTCGCTAACTGGAGATTTGAAACTGTTTCCAGGTAGCGACGGGTGATCGACAGAATATCCGTCGGCAAGGTTCTGGTGGTATATAGTTCGACAGAATAGCGACGGATTAGCCGTCGCCAAGGCGACTGATAATCAGCCACTAATCAGTCGCTTTCGCGACGGCGTAGCGACGGACAATCCGTCGACAAGGTTCTGGAAATGCTTGACATTTCCAGAATCGTGGCGACGGATAATCTGCCAGTAATCGGTCGCTCTGTCGACGGCGTAGCGACGGAATAGCGACGACTCATCCGTCGCCATGGTGCTGGAAATGCCTACCTCTTCCAGAACCTGGTCGACGGATTTTCTGTCAGCAAACCGTCGCTAATCCGTCCTTTGTTATCGACGGCGGTCGACGGAATTAGCGACAGAACGATACACTCTAATACGCTATTACGACGGTTTACCGACCAAACTTTACATCGATATTGTCTAAACAGTTCAGTATTTAATACTTGAAATGGACGACAGTCCGTCGGAAAGTAGTCGGTTATGCTTCGTATTGTGAAGTCGAATTGCCGTCGCTAATCCGTCGGTTGACGACTACGTAGCGACGGACCGTTATTAGCGACGAGCTGATTGCTGACGGATGTTTTGGCCAAACCCGTCAGCGATCGGTCGCTAATAGAAATTCCCGTCGGACTGGCGACGGATCTCGCCGTCGCTAAATCGACAAATTTTGGTAGTGCCCATCCCCAATTAATACACAAGGATCCAGTCAAGTTACGTTAAGATTCATGATTATACTACATTGCCCATAAAGGATGATTCATGAATTGATTCGTGAAGGCTCGGTGATCATGAGGGTACATGAGTCACTAGCTGATTCGCGAAGATTCATGATAATAGAAGCAAGAGATACATGATGTAAGTGAAACACACGAGACAAGAGTATCTGATGCTCCCGTGAGGGATAATATCTCATGAAGGGATCTATATAGTACCAATCCGTGTTACCAATATGTCAGCATCAAGTAAGATAATCTAAAGCAGGAAACATAATCCTAAACAAGATATGAAATGATCAGAGAATGTACTCGCCTGATGTCTGAATGTCCAAAGTAAATATACTGTCCGAGGAGAGGTGTCTGGCTCCTAATCAGAACAGCACAAGTCACAACAAGTCTAAAATGATAACATAAATTTCTACTATGCATTCTATATGATTTTAGGTCAATCTAGACCAAAGTCAACTCTTGGTCAACTCTGGTCAACCCTAGAAGTCAAAATAGGTCAACTATGGTCAAACTAGGTCTAACAAGTCTAAACTAGTCTAACTAGTCTAACTAGTCTATTCTAGGCCCAATCAAGACTAAACAAGCCTAACTAAGCTCTCACTAGTCTAACAGACACACCATAGGCCAATACCACATATATACATATATCACTATTCACACATATGAATATATATATATATCTATCCATATACACAATAGGAATATGCCTAGCACATTAGCTACTACACATATTGAAATATCCATTACATCCTACTCTACCATTCACACATCACATTAGGCATTTCCATATGTAGCTATAGGCATGGTGTTAGTGCACATGTGAGCATGTGTGTGTATGCATATAACAAGGTTTAGTTTGTGTGTGAGAGATGTGTGTGTGTTAATTCCATAAGAATATGGGTGACAGGCACAATGGGCAGCCTAGTGTTCTCAGATTGCCTTGTGTATGTGTGTCTACTGTTCATGTGTCACGACCCGCACCCACTGTGATGGTACGAGAACGTAACAACGCCCAGCCTACGCCGCAGTGTCGGCGGTAGAACGCTGTCCTAGGTCACAACATCTAACAGTAAAGGTAATAAATAGTTATACTCCCCGAATGGGGGTGACATAACAGGATATATCTCAATCACATCTAAGGTAGAATACGATAAGATAGAATGATATGAAAGATAAGAATCTCAATCCACAAGAAATACAATTAGAGGGATAAAGCTAAGTGTCTAAGATAAACTCAACAACATCCAGAATAATATAAACTCCAAATACAGCTCAAAGTAAAGAATATACAACTCAACTCAAGACAAGAAAATAATATAAGCCTATTTAGGGTGCATCAGCATGTATAGCTAAGGGATCCGGCTGGCAGTCCGGATCACAAGTGTCCTCTAGAGCTGTCCCATAGAAGGTATCTAAGCAGGCTCCTCCTCGTCCTTTGTAATATTTTCAACAGGTCCAGTCAGGACAGGAGCGAGCACAATACATTTTAACAGATCATAGCAGGTTAGAAAATATAATCATGCAGTAAAGTAAGATACATAAACTGAAGGAATACAGTATGTAAACAGAGAGAGAACTGTAATTGAAATATCTACTATAAATAGAGGCTAACAGTGGCTAGTGAGTCAGAGTACAATATAGACATATAAATGGCATAGGATGATTCTGATGCTACACTATGGAATGATTCTGATGCTACACTACTTGGATATTATTCACATGTCTACTTCTACTCTCCCGTACCCCTAATCAATATACAAGGATCTAGCCAGGTTATGTTATGATTCATGTAACGGCCCCCGAAGGGTGGTACATGATAGTCCTATAAATAGGGATTCTAGGACGCCCAATAAATGGGAGGATTCAAGGAAGACTCTGTGATCATGAGAGTACATGTCATAAGTGATTCAATGAACCATGAAGCATAGTGATACACCATGTAAGTGAAACGCACAGAACATGTAGTACCCGATGCTCCCTGAGGGGATAACATCTCAAGAAGGGATCCATATAGTACTAATCCGTGTGACCAATGTAACAGTGTCAAGTAAAGTAATTTAAAGCAGAAAAATAATTCTAAGCAAGATATGAAATGATCAGAGAATGTACTCGCCTGGTATCTGAGTGTCCGGATGACATGTACTGTCCGAGGAGAGGTGTGTGGCTCCTAATCAGAACAGCACAAGTCACAAAAGTCTAAAATGATAACAAGACACAATTTAATGCATTCTAAATGAATCTAGGTCAATCTAGGCCAAAGTCAACTCTTGGTCAACTCTGGTCAACCCTAGAAGTCAAACTAGGTCAACTATGGTCAAACTAGGTCTAACAAGTCTAAATTAGGTCAATCTAGCCTATACTAGTCTATCAAGACTACCCATGGCTATACAAGTCTATACTAGTCTATACTAGTCTATTATAACATAAAGCCAACCCAACATCACACAACCTATATTAAATGCATTTAGGCCTACACATGGAAACCACACTTGGCTATATGCCAAGCACCTATAATACATTAGGCAATCAATATTACATATAGATATACATGTATCACATATAAATATATACATTATGTATATAGGCCTACTAAATAGGCAATCAACATACATAATACATATGTAGATGTATACATGGTACATACCTACATATATTCCTTATACATGTTGACATATTATCTACATTATATTCATTACACATTACATAGATATATATATATATATATATATATATATGCATATTTTATACATTACATCATATATATGTAGGCTACTACATTATATATACATTAACTATATATATATACATTACATATAGATATCACATATATAATATATATATATATATATATATATATATATATATATTATATATATATATATATATATATATATATATATTCATGTGTATATAGAGAGGGAAGGCAATATGTGTGTGTGTAGACATGAGAGGGTGTATGTGTGAGTGACTGTGTGTGTGTGGGTTGCACAGGAAACTGTGAAGGGTTACTGTCATAAAACAGTATGGGAGAGTGAATGTTATGGTGTGAGGAAAAGAGGAAAAAAATCAGAATTCAATGTGTGTGTGTAGGAGTGTTCTCAGGTATAGGAAGTCAGTGAGTGAAAGCTGTGAATCAGTGAAGGGTGAGAGAGGGTGTGCAGTGTATACTGTTCAGCAAACAGGGAAAGGAAAGGAAACCAATTCATCATCTTCACAAACAGTTCAGTTTTTAGTTCAAAACTTCAAAGCCCCATTTTGAATCCAATTCCCAACCAAAATCACCCAAATTTGACACACAAGTAGATTAAACATAGGAGAACAACATTAGAGACTTAAACAGTGATTAACATCAATCAAACGGGCTAATTAATCAATTCAAATTCGATTTTACAAACTGGAAATACAGGAAATGTATATGGTATAAGGATTTTAGGAAAATTGAAAAATAAATCGAAAATAACCTAAAATACAAAATTAAAGGTTGGTAACCCTAATATAGGGTATGCACGTGTCCCAAGAGGTGTCTCGTGTCCACCACAACGTGACACGACGTGTCCAATCCAATTAAACCTAAAATAGCACAAAACTGGACAATAAACCAGTACAGTTTCGTGCACAAGTGCACGCGTGTCGTGCACCCGATATAGGACACTTCGTGTCTCGTGAACACACCCACGTGATCGCCAGGTGTCAGGCTACCTACGTGTCATCTTGATTTGGGTCGACGTGTCTCCGTGTCGTGTCAATCAAGCGTATCAGAGCTCGAATATCGACAGAACAGAACCCAGTACAAAATCAGTACAGTGTCTCGTGTTCCCTCGACACGACACGAGGACACATGAGACTTGACACACGTGGTGTCAGCCAATGCCCCTAGCCACGTGTCAAGTGGTTCGTGTCGAGTCGCCGTGTCCGTAGAAATATTCACCCCGAGTAGCAGGGGAATACTGTAGCTGCATGCGGTGTCCAAACCTGCGTATTCGTGTCCATGTTCTGACACGACATGACACGAAAACAAACTCAGACCACTGGAAAACATCAACCCACACCTAGATCTAAATTCCTATTCAAACACTTTTCAAAAATCAAATCGAAATGCCCATTTGGGCATTTCATCAAACACCTTGCCTATGGGACTGATACGTGTCCATTTAGGACACGAAATGGACACGAAACCTAGGTTTAGGTATACCTACAGTTAGGTAGACCTAGGGCTTTCTAAATATGCAAAGAAACTGGAATTTTAATGGTGTTTAAATAGTTTTACCTATTGGTGTCCAAATGCAAGAAAAGCTTCAATAGGGAGGGGTTCTCCTTGCTAGCCAATCCTTCCAAATTGTGCCAAAGCTGAGATTTAACACTATGGACAGCAAGTATAGGTGATTTAGAACCTAATGCAATTTGTTTGAGGAAAAAAGGAAATAAAATGGAAATTCTATGAATTAATGAAGTTGGAAAAATACCTCTTCCTTAAACTTGATCTTTCCTAAAGAGGCTAGCCCTAATGGAAGAGTATAAATAGGGGGGAATACCAATGTGGGCTGGCCGGCCATGCTAGGTTAGGGTTAGGGTTTGCTAATGGGTTGGGCTTGGGCCTCTATGGGCTAAGTTGCTAATTAATGGTTTCAAACCTTAAGTCATGGCTTATGACTAAAAGCCTTTCTATCTAACTTGAGTTTAATGACTAACCATGGGTTAACTCTAGTCTAACAAGGGTTACATGACCTAACCAAGTCCAAACACAACTAGGGTTAGCTTCTAGGTTAGTCTACCAAGTCAACACTAGTCAAAGTCAACCTAGTCAACCATCATTCAAATAATTCCAGAATAAATCCTAAAAATTCCCATAAATTCAAATAAATTATAATAAATTCAAATAACCTTAAAAATGACAAAAATACCCTCAATCTAAAAATGATAAATGAAATACCCTAATCACATGGCTAGGCTCTAGGTCACTTATCTCTAGGGTTACACTAGCAAAACACCAAATCACAAGTCATATTTTAAATAGTTTAAAAATGATTAAAAATCACCAAAAATCATAATATGAAGTAAATATCAAAAAATAATAATTATAATTATAAATTTTTAAAATTATCCTCATCTGGAAAACTGGGTGTTACAATCCTACCCACCTTAGAAAAATTTCGTCCTCGAAATTAAAGACGAAACTACACTGATGGGAAGAATAGATAATCATACCCCATGGTTCAAATCGCTCGCGCATCTTATCCTCCCGTTCTCAGGTTGACTCTCCTGGAGAATGATGCCTCCATGCGACGCGAACCAAGTGTATCACCTAGTTTCTCAGCACCTTCTCTCGGCGATCCAGAATCTCCACAGGCTGCTCTGGATAACTGAGAGTAGGTCCAACCTCAATCTTTAAATGATCCAGCACATGGCTATGGTCAGCCACGTACCGTCTCAACTGTGATACATGGAATACGTTGTGGATGCCTACTAGTACAGGTGGCAAGTCTAGCCTATAAGCCACATCACCGACCCTCCCGCTAATCACGAAAGGTCCGATGAAGCGCGGGCTAAGCTTCCCACCTCCACCAAAACGTATAGTGCCACAAGTCGGAGATATCCGCAGAAAACCATGTCTCCAACCTAATCACAAGCAAGGTCTCAAGTTAATAAATAATGAAACATGATCATCAACTCAACAACAACCTGCTTCTAATCCTATCTCCAGTCAACTAAGTCAACATTGATAATGGTCAACTACTGGTCAACAAGTAGTCAATTTCTCAACATCCAAGTACTTGGTCATCCGCTGGTCAACTTCTTAGGATTTTACCTATGCTAGCTACCTAAGTGTTGGCAACCAGAATTTAGCAAAAAGAGAAACTCTATAATAGGCTAGCTCTTAACTTTCCAATCCTATCAGGGCTGATACTATAAATCTCATAAGCTACAGGTTTATAAACACACATTCTCCACATCAAGGACTAACCTATATATATCCAAAGTTGATACTAATGGGGGTAACATCCCTATTTCTCGACAATCAAGGTCCTAAGAATTTTATCTAAACCATGCAATTTGAAGAAATAGCATACAGGGCCAGGGCATACGGTAGCAGTTGGAAGTCTCACCTAGGTGCACTGGTCATTCTAGGTTAAAACAGTACTATGGTATCAACACACAAGCAATCTAGGGTGTCCTAATTGGGAAGGTAAGGAAACAACAACCATCAAGGTTGTAAGGGTTGTCTACCATCCTATATAAAAATTAGTCATTAACAAACAACTGAGAAATTATTAAAAGGTTACTATTACATAAAATGGTAAAAATTGAAAGTTTAGGCACAACAAATCACAAATAGATTTTTGTCTTGACACGATCTAAGTTGATCAATTTGGGATAATTCGAGATTTGGACAAGATGAGGAATCAATGAAATCAAGTATGAGCACGAGCATCCAATGATGAAGATCCAGGTCATGATCAAATTTAATTCAACTGGATACGAATACGAGGTTCATAGGCGATAAAAATAATTCCAAGGAGAATTGTCAAGGCTATTGTGGATAAGATTCTAGGGCAAGTTTAACTATGTCTCCATCCACATAGATTAATATGAAAAGCGAACCAAAACGCAATAGGTTGATCAGACCATCATACGCTGGTTCTTATTAGACAATATGTTAGTGGGTGCACACCCAATAAATATGTCATGATCAAGCTCGAAAAGGATAAGCTTGTAAAACTAAGGATAATTAGCAGCATATATAAGTAAGGGTGGTAGTGATGAACGAAGATACATAGTCCGGATTCTTAACTAAATGGGTCAAGCAATCAAGATAAGGTACAAGGTTAAGCATTTAAGGAATCAAGCAGAACATCATCACATGTCGGGTCGAAGGAATTGAGTCATGGCTGGATCTCTAATTGAAATCAGGAATAATTCAGTATCATGGTAGGGGTTATAGTTTTGCCATTTGACCAAAAAATTATATCAAGAAAATAGAGTACAAGGAGACGGGTTTTAGTGGGACATGATATACCTACACGAATGTGAGTTCGTCTAGGTCTTGCGTATAAGATTTGTTGGAGGGTAACAGCTAGTATTACATTCCGAATGTCAAGGTCACGATAAGGAACGTCAAAGGATCTCAAATAGAAAGTTGGGGTTCAAGAGGTGGTAAATAAATGCACAATATAAGGAAGAGCAAGTTAATCATCTGTTTCTGATACCCTTAAGTTCATCTGGTCATAACTTGCCAATCGTATCCTTACCTCACCAGTCTCCATATAAAAATTTAACCTTTACCTAAGCCTTTACCATGACTACCGTAGGCAATTTTCGATTTCCAAACATTACTCATGAAGGATAGCCTTCACATTTAGGAATCAACATTAACCATTTATTTAAATTTCCAAATTCTTTCACCTTGTCTTAAATTTGGCCCGAAACCTCTAAATCCCGTTTACGAATTCCTTGAACTTGTTCAAATGGTTCTCCTCGTGTTATTTAATTTAAATACCTTTAGGCCTTACAAAACTTATCCTCCATCATAAAATCAACTTCCATATTTTCTTCGACATACACCTTTGAATATTTCTCCTAAATTTTTTTTCCACAACAATCTCTAAATTTCTATAACTTTATGTTCCCGCTATCCCTAGTCATTTCCTTGCAATATCTTGTTCAATATCCTTATTGAATGCAATTAATTTCTCTTTTCTATTACTAACCTTCTACATAGCCTTAGGGTAAAACTTCCCAAGAATCAATAACCAGAGTTTTGAGGTTCTCAAATCTAGGTTGACCTTGAATATCCTCATCAGTTTGAATACACCTGTAAACTATCTCAAAACCCCAAAATCTCCCTAAGTGTGATTGTTTCCAGATTGGTAGTATACATCTCTTGATTCTATTCGAGACCTTTACCACATTTCTATCTCAAGGTTTCAATATTGAACACTCCACATTTGATTTCCTCTAGATCATCATATAATAATCAGTTATGACTCCTCTGAGCTACATGATTCACGTCACTTCTTCAGTCTTTCCCAGGCAGAAGATATGAAGTTTCAAGGGTTTCGAGGTACATCTGGTAGGGATGATAAGATATGGGTGATTGGTGTAATTAGACAGAGTTTAAGATAAGAAGAAAATAAGAATGCAAGGAAATAATGGCAAGAAGGAATAATGAAGATCTGTTCTTTCTCATCTGTTCAAAAGAGATGAACCCGTCAAGCTCAAATTCAATAGCAAGAAATGAGGGTGAATCCAAACAAGAGGAAAAAGGAATTCCAATTGAAGATAAAAATGAATTTCTCAGGGTTCGTCCCAGGAATCTCTCAAAGAATCCTAAGTGTGATTGAGTGCCTTGAATTTGAAAATATTAAATACAAAATTAAAATCAACAACTACAGAATTTTCAAAATCATCAACTAATATCAGGATTCAAAATCCTACAATGAATCCACCAAAATCAAATTCAAATCAAGGAAAAAGGTGAATCAAAATAAGGGAAAGGGAGTTTAAATCAGAGTTCAGAATGATATTCTCAAGGGTCATCCCTGGAATCTCTCAAGGAATCCTAACAGTGATTGAGTATCCTCTCATCCTAACATATTAATTTCTATATCCTATAGCAGGCTCGTAGTAGTACAACTAAGTCGTTGTGCTACTACGAAATCGCACTAATGCGAATCTCGACCTACGTGGGCCACCACTAAAAACGGGTCACGACACGCACCCACTGTGAGGTAATAAACAGGCTCCTAGGTCACAACATCTAACAGTAAAGGTAATAGAAGTTATACTCCCCGAATGGGGGTGACATAACAGGATATATCTCAATCACATCTAAGGTAGAATACGATAAGATAGAATGATAAGATAAGAATCTCAATCCACAAGAATACAAATAGAGGGATAAAGCTAAGTGTCTAAGATAAACTCAACAACATCCAGAATATATAAACTCCAAATACAACTCAAAGTAAAGAATATACAACTCAACTCAAAGACAAAAAAATAATATAAGCCTATCTTGGGTGCATCAGCCTCTACAGCTAAGGGATCCGACTGGCAGTCCGAATCACAAGTGTCCTCTAGAGCTATCCCATAGAAGGTATCTAAGCAGGCCTCCTCCTCGTCCTCTGTAATATTTTTAACAGGTCCGGTCAGGACATGAGCGAGCACAATACATCTCAACAGATCATAGCAGGTTAAAAAATATAATCATACAGTAAAGTAAGATACATGAACTGAAGGAATACAATATGTAAACAGAGAGAGAACTGTAATAGAAATCTACTATAAATAGAGGCTAACAGTGGCTAGTGAGTCAGAGTACAATATAGACATGTAAATGGCATAGGATGATTCTGATGCTACACTATGGAATGATTTGATGCTACACTACTTGGATATTATTCACATGTCTACTTCTACTCCCTCGTACCCCCAATCAATACACAAGGATCCAGCCAGGTTATGTTATGATTCATGTAACGGCCCCCGAAGGGTGGTACATGATTGTCCTATAAATGGGGATTCTAGGAAGCCCAATAAATGGGAGAATTCAAGAAAGACTCTGTGATCATGAGAGTACATATCACAAGTGATTCAATGAACCATGAAGCATAGTGATACACCATATAAGTAAAACGCACAGAACATGTAGTACCCGATGCTTCCTGAGGGAATAACATCTCAAGAAGGGATCCATATAGTACTAATCCGTGTGACCAACGTGACAGTGTCAAGTAAAGTAATTTAAAGCAGAAAAATAATTCTAAGCAAGATATGAAATGATCAGAGAATGTACTCGCCTGGTATCTGAGTGTCCGGATAAAATGTACTGTCCGAGGAGAGGTGTCTGGCTCCTAATCAAAACAGCACAAGTCACAACAAGTCTAAAATGATAACGAGATACAATTTAATGCATTCTAAATGAATCTAGGTCAATCTAGGCTAAAGTCAACTCTTGGTCAACTCTGGTCAACCCTAGAAGTCAAACTAGGTCAACTATGGTCAAACTAGGTCTAACAAGTCTAAATTAGGTAAATCTAGCCTGTACTAGTCTATCAAGACTACCAAGGCTATACAAGTCTATACTAGTCTATTACAACATAAAGCCAACCCAACATCACATAACCTATATACATGCATTTAGGCCTACACATGGAAACCATACTTGGCTACATGCCAAGCACCTATAATACATTAGGCAATCAATATTACATATATATACATGTATCACTATAAATATATACATTATGTATATAGGCCTACTAAATAGGCATTCAACATACATAATACATATGTAGATGTATACATGGTACATACCTACATATATTCCTTATACATGTTGACATATTACCTACATTTATTCATTACACATTACATATATATATATATATAATATATATTTTTTTTTTTTACACATCATAATATATATATATATATATATATATATATATATATATATATATATTTTATACATATATATATATATATATATATATATATATATATATATATATATATATATATATATATAATATATATATATAATGTATCCTACATATATATATATATATATATATATATATATATATATATATATATATATATATATATATATATATATATATATATATCTATATATATATATATATATATATGTAGGCTACATTATATATATATATATATATATAGGCTACTACATTATATACATTACATATAATATACATTACAATAGAGATACACATATAATATATATACATTCATGTGATATAGAGAGGGGAAGACAATGTGTGTGTGTGTGTAGACATGAGAGGGTGTATGTATGAGTGACTGTGTGTGTGGGTTGCATAGGAAACTGTGAAGGGTTACTGTCATAAAACAGTATGGGAGAGTGAATGTTATGGTGTGAGGAAAAAGGAAAAAAAACTGGAATTCAATGTGTGTGTGTAGGAGTGTTCTCAGGTATAGGAAGTCAGTGAGTGAAAGCTGTGAATCAGTGAAGGGTGAGAGAGGGTGTGCAGTGTATACTTTTCAGCAAACAGGGAAAGGAAAGGAAACCAATTCATCATCTTTCATAAACAGTTCAGTTTTTAGTTCAAACTTCAAAGCCCCATTTTGAATCCAATTCCCAACCAAAATCACCCAAATTTGACACACAAGTAGATTAAACACAGGAGAACAACATTAGAGACTTAAACAGTGATTAACATCAATAAAATGGGCTAATTAATCAATTCAAATTCGATTTTAAAAACTGGAAATACAGGAAATGTATATGGTATCAGGATTTTAGGGAAATTGAAAAATGTAAATCGAAAACAACCAAAATACAAAATTAAAGGTTGGTAACCCTAATATAGGGTGTGCACGTGTCCCAGGAGGTGTCTCGTGTCCACCATAATGTGACACGTGTCCAATCCAAATAAACCTAAGACAGCACAAAATTGGACAATAACCAGTGCAGTCTCGTGCACAAGTGCACGCGTGTCGTGCACCCACACAGGACACTTCGTGTCTCGTGCACACACCCACGTGTTCACCAGGTGTCAGGCTACCTACGTGTCATCCTGATTTGGGTCGACGTGTCTCCGTGTCGTGTCAATCAGAGCGTATCAGAGCTCGAATATCGACTGAATAGAACACAGTACAAAATCAGTACAGTGTCTCGTGTTCCCTCGACACGACACGAGGACACATGAGACTTGACACACGTGGTGTCAGCCAATGCCCCTAGCCAGGTGTCAAGTGGTTCGTGTCGAGTCGCCGTGTCCATGGAGAAATTCACTCCGAGTAGCAGGGAATACTGTAGCTGCGTGCGGTGTCCAAACCCGCGTGTTCGTGTCCAATTTCTGACACGACATGACACGAAAACAAACTCAACTACTGGAAAATATCAACCCACACCTAGATCTAAATTCCTATTCAAACACTTTTCAAAAATCAAATCGAAATGCCCATTTGGGCATTTCATCAAACACCTTGCCTATGGGACTGATACGTGTCCATTTAGGACACGAAACCTAGGTTTAGGTATACCTACAGTTAGGGTAGACCTAGGGCTATCCAAATATGCAAAAAACTGGAATTTTAATGGTGTTTAAATATTTTTACCTATAGGTGTCCAAATGCAAGAAAAGCTTCAATAGGGAGGGGTTCTCCTTGCTAGCCAATCCTTCCAAATTGTGCCAAAGCTGAGATTTAACACCATGGATAGCAATTATAGGTGATTTAGAACCTAATGCAATTTGTTTGAGGGAAAAAGGAAATAAAATGGAATTTCTATGAATTAATGAAGTTAGAAAAATACCTCTTCCTTAAACTTGATCTTTCCTAAAGAGGCTAGCCCTAATGGAAGAGAGTATAAATAGGGGGAATACCAATGTGGGCTGGCCGACCATGCTAGGTTAGGGTTAGGGTTAGCTAATGGGTTGGGCTTGGGCCTCTATGGGCTAAGTTGCTAATTAATGGTTTCAAACCATAAGTCATGGCTTATGACTAAAAGCCTTTCTATTCTAACTTGAGTTTAATGACTAACCATGGGTTAACTCTAGTCTAACTAGGGTTACATGACCTAACCAAGTCCAAACACAACTAGGGTTAGCTTCTAGGTTAGTCTACCAAGTCAACACTAGTCAAAGTCAACCTAGTCAACCATCATTCAAATAATTCCAGAATAAATCCTAAAAATTCCCATAAATTCAAATAAATTATAATAAATTCAAATAACCTTAAAAATGACAAAAATACCCTCAAGATAAAAAATAAATGAAATATCCTAATCACATGGCTGGCTCTAGGTCACTTATCTCTAGGGTTACACTAGCAAAACACCAAATCACAAGTCATGATTTTAAATAGTTTAAAAATGATTAAAAATTATCAAAAATTATAATAAATAAATATCAATAAATAATAATTATATTTACAAAAACAAAATTATTCTCATCTGGAAAATTGGGTGTTACATCATGCATGTGTGTGTGGATGAGAGTGTCAATAGGAATATAGAGTGTTGCTGCTGTGTTCATGTGTGTAGAAATATATGTCTGTTGACAGGAACATGTGTGTGTATGTGAGGTGTATCAATGTGTGCTATATATGTGTGTGTCACAGGAATTTGCTACAACAGTTAAGACAGTTAACAATGAAACATATAGTGTATTTGATAGCCTACCATGACAAGAATAGGGAAACTTGTGTGTGTGGGTAGGATGAACCTGTGTGTTCCAGTGAAGGGAATCAGAATCAATGTGAGTGTTATTTATACAATATGTTAACAGTTAACAGTGCAAAACTGGGAAATTCGAAGAGCATTGAATGGCAATGGCTCTCAGTTAACACAAGCATTCATATAAGCTATGAAATCAGTCAAACCAATGTAATGTTTCAGTTAAACATTGATTTTAAACTCAGTTCACACTTCATTCTTAGTTTTCAAATATCAAGGAAAGGAACAACACCTTCTCTGGTTTTTCTAATATATATAAATACAGTTCAGTTTTCACCCCAAATCCCCATTTCAGTTTACAGACAAGTGACAGTGAACAATGTGAGTGTAGATAGTTCCCAGGTTTTGATTTATGTGTGGTGCAACATCAATCTTAGTTTACTTACTGACATCTAAAATAGGAACATCATTCAATGGATCAAACAAACTTCCATTCCCTGTGTCTCAGGATTTCAAATTAAAATAGTTAACACTTTGTTTCTCAGGATTTTGAAGAACAGTGGTCTTCAATACCAGTTAATGCAATCCAATCAAAATGCCAATTCGAAAATGAATGTGAAACTGAGATTATGACATAACAAGAACATTAGGAATACTGAATGGATCTCAGTTTTTGGGAAACTGGATTCAAATGCCCAACCCAATGTGTATCAGTGAACATATAATGACAATCTCAGGAAAAACCCAACTCATGACTATATTTCATTTCTCATTAATCAAGGACCTATCCTAGCATGATGTCTAGTGTTCAGGTAATCAAACATAACTAATACATGGCATTTAACAGGAAAAATTAGTGAAGAACAATAATCAGTGATACTCACTGATACCTTATGTATCAGTCGACTGGTCATTCTTCAAATCCACATTCGATTTCACAAATGAATGATGAACATTAGGTAGAAAATAATTAGGGGTTATTAGTAGGTAACATACACACAAAATGGTGTCCTAAAACAGGACACAAACGTGTCCAAGACCACACAAAGCAATACACACGACTGGGTTCAGTCGACAGTGTGTCAGTGTCCAGTGCGGGTCGAATCCCTCACTAGACACGGACTCACATGACATGGTCTTGGGGGTGTCGTGTCAGACATTCCCCTAAGGCCTGTGTCAAAGGACACGTGTCCTCGAGCCCTAGAACAGTCGCACGAGCCTACGAGCAGCAGGGCACTGCTGACCGCACGCGCGTGGCCGTGTCCATGACTCCAAATCGACACAACCAAGACACGAATCCAGCTCAGTCAAGTAGAAACCCATAAGCGACACAAAAACACGAATTTTCGTTCAAAGACAAATCGAAAACAGAATCGAAATGCCCACTGTGGCATTTCGTCGAACACCTAAGACCCTACACTGATACGTGCCCGATACGGACACGTACAGGACACGAAATCGAGCTAACCCTATTCCTACAACACAAGGACACCTAGGGCTTGGTATTTATGCAAGGAAAACCTAATTTTAATGGATGAATAGGAATTTACCTATGTGTGTTCTTCAACACAAAAAGCCTCTTCAAAGGAGCTCTCCAAAGCCACCCAAAATCTCCAAATTGCTTCAAATCTGAGTTGTGACTCCACAAACAGTAGAAGAACAGTGATTAGAACTATGGAAGAAATCTCAATAAAAATGGAGCTCTATTGATTAAACTATGAAGAAAATAGAATGGAGGCTCACCTAGTTCTTAGAAAAATGAATATTGGAAGGAGGCACAACTTTCTAAAAAGATATTATATAGGCAAGGGGGGTCATGGCCGACCATTTAAGCTAGGGTTAGGGTTTTTAGGATGCATCCAAGGGCTAGCAATGCATCATGACTATTGAGTGGCTTAAAATCTAGGGCTCTTTCCTAGTTAAGTTGCAAACCACTCTACTTAGCTAAACATGACTTAAACCTATTTAACCAATACTACTAAACTCAATATGGCTAACTAGGCTAGCTATGGCTAATCTAGGTTAGGTCCAAATCTAGGTTAGGCTAACCAAAACCACATGGCAATAAATAAACTAGTATTTAAATCACACCATTCAAATAAATCATTTTAAATTCCTAATAAAATATATTAAATTCAAATTATTCAAAATGACAAAAATACCCTCAACTAAAATGTGGTAGTGACAAGAGTCCGCAGAAACCAAATGTCATGACCCGCTCCCAGATATCCAGATAGAGTTGGATACGTCCAACCTACATTGTGGATACAACGATAGTAAGTTGTCTATACTTCAAGAGTCATCCAAAAATAATTCTCAATCAACTCATCACAACAATCTATCCCCGTACCCAATAGAACCATCACTACATCATCACAGGTCACTATGCTTTAGTTGTACACTTTTACAAAGTATATCCGAAAATGAATCTGGTTAATGGTAAAGCGACACATAAGCTATTATTCACAATCATCTAATTACATGACATCATCAAGGAACAACATGAATCAATACTAGACATCACACTCTAGCTCTCTGTATCTGTGAATGGCTCCACCTCTTGAGCTAAGTCAACTTTGGCTACATCCTCGACGGGGCCATAATTGCTAGAGAATAGCATCTCATCTATCTAACCTGCAACAATTCAATCAAGAGATGAGCAAAATACAACCCTACAAAAGAGGTATTACTGAATAAAATTGTAATGTAATAATAATGATATGGACTAACCTGTAACTTGAACAATAACACAATAACTGAGATATGAACAAGTAATGCAATAGTAATTGGAATATTAGCCTACATGTGAGCAGCGGGTAAGCACAATAGAATACGGTCCGGCATGGCCACACGTGCATGATGTGCGACTAAGCTATCCATAATATTACACTACGGGAGATTGATCACACGTAAATTAAATATTTCTCCAATCTTGACTCACAATCAATCAATGTACAATAGGCACAATCAATGTACAATAGCTACGTGTCCACCAAGTATCCAATATAAAAATTATGCAAGACATAATTTATCAAGTAAATCTCAATTTGTAGTATACTTGCCTGGATTATTGTAGGAGTCAAGTCCAAAATCTCGAGAATCTGTGTTAAAAGATGCAAATATTCCTTAGAAAAAATTCTAGAAATTCTAATTAAAATCTATTATTCTAAATTCCTATTTTTAGTCAATAATTGTACTAACCTATTATTACTAAATCCTATTAGTCTATTTCTACTATACTATGTAACCTCATTCACAACCGTACAGACATCAATACTCCGACACTGGTCCGCGAGATTATGGATTTACATGATAGAACATGGAACATTTCCCTCATCAATGCTCTGTTTACTCCCATTGAAGCAAAAGCGATATCAGAGATTACTATTCTGGACGGTGATGGCCCGGACACTCTCATCTGGACCTGCTCAATGAACGGGGACTTCTTTTCGAAATCTCTATATAAATTTATCCGGCAACAGACCCCTACATGCTCAGCATCATCCACTAATACCACAGCATGGAAACACATCTGGAGCATTCCACATCAGCCCACGAATCCAGACTTTTATTTGGAGATTACTACATAACGCACTCCCTCTTCTATCTTCAATACACAAGCGAGTACCTACCACAAATCCCCTTTGTCCATTATGCCTACTTCATGAAGAAGATACAGACCACCTCTTCTTGCGATGCCACATTGCCCGATCAAGCTAGTTCTCTAGCCCCTTGGGGCTGCGAACGAATCACCATCCGAATGTACAAACTCCTCCAAAGCTGGCTCTGCGACCCCCAATTCCATGATGCCTTCCGAATGGGTGCTTGCCTATTATGGGCAATTTGGAAGGCCAGAAATGACTGCATCTTCCGCCACGAAGCGCCAAGTGCCCACCGTATCACAACCCATGCCACTTCCATCCACAATCTCTATCTCAAGGGTTGCCCACCTAGTATGGAAGAAACTCAAGTCAAAGAAGAACTCTATCCGAGACAGTGCAATGGACCCCCCAAACTCCAGATACTATCAAGATAAATGTTGATGGTGGCACGACCCCATCTTCTATCTCGCTGCGGCGGCAATAGCCAGGGATTCGAACGGTAACTTCATGGCTGCTAAAACCTGGTTTTCAGCGCCTTCCTATGGTGCTGACTGCAGCCTTCAGGTGGAGATCCAGGCCATTCGCCTGGGTATTAATCTTGCTAACAACTTCATAGACAAGGACAGACTCCCTTATCGCACACAAGTTCTTCAAGGGAGACCTCGCAGATCCCATAGAAACTCCACGATTTGATTTCTACAACCAAAGTGGAGGCAAATGCTCTTAGCAACCAACCATGCTTCCTTTTCGTTAGAAGAAGTGGTAATATGGTGGCCCACACCTTGGCAAAGTTTGCCTTAGTCAATAAGGACACCTCTATTTTCCAAACACCCTCTGATTGTATTTCCCAGATTTGCTGATGAAGCATCACCTATTGTAGCTCCTCACATTTTTTGATAATGAATAAAAGCTACTGTTTCAAAAAAAAAAACTAAACTAATCACTAACAGTTAAACCTAATATCTAAACTAATTAGGCTCCTAATAAATCTATCCCGTGAGCTCAATCCATATTAGTCCAAGAGCCCATCCCAAAGATCAGCCTATAGCCCAAGCCAACAAAACTGGTCCATTCCAAACCCTTTAATCCATCATTAATATAAACTTTTAATCCCATGACAAAGCCCAGTCCAGAATAAACCAAGCCCATGAACCACATCTAGTGAATGGCCCTATGGCGGAACCCTTCATTCATTCAAAACAGTTGATTTCTCGCCCCTCTATATCACTAATCGAGACCTTGACAAAGTCGTGTCACAAGTTTCTGACCCCATACATCTATGTGTCCAACTAGTGGACATATAGCAGCATGTTTTCCCATTCTGATACTGACAACCAAACCCCTGCATCGATTCCCTCTTGACACGAGTTCGTGTCAATACAGCAACTACTAATCCTTCGATTTTAAGAACATAAAAAAAGGATGGAAAATATACCAATGTTTTCAGTGAGTCGACACTGGTCTCATGGTATCAGATTCAGACACAGCGGGTCTGAATCCTCTCTAGTCTCTAAACAAATCACCAAACACCTGGTGATCGATAAAACATGAAAGGATTCTAAGTTAAATTTGAATCCTATGATAAAAATCAACCAAGAATCAAACCAATTTTGATCGGAACATTTATAACCGAATCAAGAATCGAAGCCAATGAAGAACCTATTGAT
>JANAVB010028039.1:0-14321 GCA_029216955.1 Iris pallida
TTGGCTCATAAGAGACGAACCAGTCTTTGTCTGAACAGACATGACAGGTCGCACCAGTGTCTATCCACCAGTCCAAGTCAGCCCCCACAGTTGCAACCTGTACTATCATGGCAACTAGATTAGTAATCATAGAAACCTTACTAGGTCACCTTGTTCTTGGGCTTGGACTTGCATTCGGATTTGTAGTGACCCTTCTTGCCACAATTGAAGCAAGTCACATGGGACTTGGACTTCTGCTGCTTGAAAGCAGGACCCTTCACTTTCAGATTCGTGAAGTCCTTCTTTTTGCGATGAGAAGCAGCCTGCTTCCCCTGGTACTCTCTGGTTTGGACCAGATTTACCTTCGCCAGTTGTTTGGACAGAGTATCCATCTTCTGTTGAGAGCGCATCTCGTCCTCAACATGGATCTCTTGCAAGAAATCTTCCAAGCTAATTTCCATCTTCTTTCGATGCAGCCTTGCATAGAAGTTGCTCCATTCTGTAGGAAGTTTCGCGACGATCCCTCCAACGACAAACTTGTCGACGAGGGGCATGTTCTCGTCTTCTAGTTTCTGACGTAACTTCAGAAACTCCTTCACTTGGGGCAGCATCGCCTTCTCGTCTTCGCAGGTCCACTTGTGGTATTTTTCTACCATGAAGATCTTGGACCGGTTCTCGTCATCTTCATAGAGCTTTCCCAAGGAGTCCCATATCTCTTTGGCAGATGTCTTCTTGTAGTAGGACTCTGCCAGAGAGTCTTCCATGGAATTGAGTATCAGTAGTTTGCATATACTGTTTTCTCTCTTCCACTTCGCTTGCTTGGTCGTAGCAGCGGCCACAGCCGCAGCAGATCCAGTGGTTGGAACGATCGGTTCTTCTTCTGACAGCACGTGATCAACATTCACGAGTTGAAGATTTAAAGTGACCTTTCGTCTCCATATCTGGAAGTGTTCGCCATCGAATTTCTCCAACTTGTTAAAGCCGGTATCGATGAGCGAAGCACGAGAATTATCCATCTTCTCAATAAAGCTTTGAGATTGTTATTGCCGAGGCACAATTTTCGATGAAAAATTCTGAAACTGAAACAATTGTACAAACAACGTTTCAAATGCAACACCTTAAAGAAGATGTGCAACAGAGATCCTGGAGGATTCTGAATTACGAGGATCTAAAAAGATTCTACGTAATACACAAAAAATCTAAAGAGACTTTGTGCAAGCGACCTATCGGCAGTAGAGCTTCTAAAAAGAAGTTACTGTAAAAGGCAACAGCAGCGATGACAGGCGAGAATGAGATGCTGGGGTGAATGAACCACCGTTGCTTCAAAGCTTTATTCGTCCCACACGAGCACGAACAGCTTCCAGGAACAAGCAAGTTCACGAAGAACTTCTGGAACGCTCGTAAGTCAATATTTGAGACTTGAACGGGCTTCCTGGACTTGACAGACTCCCTCAACTCTCTTCTTGGTGCATCTTTCAAAGGAGGCCAAGGGACTCTATTTATAGAGTGGAGTTGAGAGTTCACCTCTTCTCCTATCCGATGTGGGACTAAAATACCAATACTCAAAAATAGAGTTTGATATTTTAGATCATCCCACAATCAGCATAGAAGTGTGCCAGTCCACGCCTACCCTCCGAACACTCCTGTGCATGCACGAGACATCCTGGAGTCCGTGTCCGAGTCCGAGTCCGCACAACAAAATTAACTTGCATCCTTGTTGGATTTAATCCTTTTTCCTTCTAGGAAAATACTTCTACATGGCACAAACTTGTGCCCCACTACACCTCATGTGCACACCTCAGCACAAAGCAATGCATTATATTTAGATACTCACCATTTGGTGTAGCCGATGTGGGACTATCTTTTCTAGTCCAAAGGCAAAAACACCAACAGATAAAACTATTCAGTTGCATATTTTTTAGTTTTTCAGACATGAATAAAGATCGGTAGAGCTATATGTAATTGATCTCATATGTTCAAGTGCTTGATAGAAACTACTAGATCCATAGGAACATGTAAAAAAACAAGAAACAGAAATATGAGTTGGCTCACCATGTACTCGGCATCAATAAAAGGATCATTCACAGCCACTACTTCAACATCATCCCTAGCAGTGGCTATGCGTAAGACCAATCTCCCAATCCGGCCAAACCCTGTGTAACAGAAATTATCTTATGCATGCAGCTTAAAATAAAAATACGACAATTGGGTCCAGCATACAACATTCAAGCTTGTTTACGGGCCCATGATGCTAGGTAAGTTCACCATTGTCCATTTTAAACATTACTAAGGAAGCAACACAGCTAAATAATAATATCAACATGGAGTTCATATGATAGATCAAAATATTGGTCTTGAAATGACATAATCATCGTTCTGTTTATTTTGAATCAAGAAGAACATATAGAACAAATTTCTTAAAATATGTTTAGAATCACATCCAGAAAAAATTCAAAATTGTACGATTCATGAATAAATATAAAAAGGATTCTTGCCTACAGAACAGATCTCCTAAAACAACAACAAAGATAATTTGCTAATTTGTTCTGAATCAAAGGGTCAACATGAGACTCTTTGTGAACAACATAGTTATTAGCAGGCACATTCGATAAAGTAATAGAATCGAAATTAATAGACACCACAAAAGTGTCAAACTTTGACAAGGATACAGGTTCGACATGGCAACTATAAAAAAATCAGACACGATGGTACAGATATCTATTTAGATCTTTCTATAAATACATAAACCTATGTCACTTAAAATGAAACTTATGCGACTAAATTTTCTTGAATATAAGCAACTTAATAATTACAAGACACATTAAATTTATAGTATTAGCTAAATAGGGGCATAGTATTCTTGATCTTGTGAATATTCTATAATTCACAAAATGTGCAAGTTCTTATGTCTCTCCTTTTTCCGGAAGACACTTGCACGAAGTCGCCTTTTTTTTACTTTGGATTACATGATATTCTTTCATAGAGATTATTTCCTACATTATCTCCAAGTCCAAAGCGAGTACTTAACTACCACTTATTGCTTCCTTTTAACTTACGATGCATGGACACGAATATGACATGATATGAACATGGGCAACATGGTCACCACACTGGTTTTTGGTGTACCAGAGTGCATTTTGTAGTGTTCTTGCTTATTGCTCCCTTTTAAATTAAGATGCACGGACACGAATATGACATGATAGGAACATAGGCAACATGGTCACCACACTGGTTTTGGTGTACCAGAGTGCATTTTGTACTTTGTAGTGTTCTTGCCGTTTCATACATGGGCACCCATTTTGGAGCTTCTGTGCTACCTGGCTTGTTGTAAGTATATGGCTGGCCACTTTTAACTAGCATGGAATAGGTTATATATATACAGCAAAGAGCAGCAAGCCAAACCTAAGGCAAAGCAGCAGCAGAACAAAACTTTATATCTTGTTGGTGTTGCACCACAGCAACAGAGTGGGTTTGGACCTCCAATTAGAGGTAGTTGAAGGGTTGCAATTGTGGTTTCATGGATGTGTTTGATGCATGGTTCGCAATATTGGTATGTGACCCTTCTTAATTGGCAGTTTCAGGGGGGTTCAGAAGGTTTCGGTGGTTTTTGAATCGGCTTTTGGCAGTTTCTGTATTGGTACCGTGAACTATTATTTGGTGATATATTGGAGAGCAATTGGTATATTCTAAGTCTCCTATTTTGATTAGTATTTTTTTTTTCTTTTACACCTTTGTCCATGGACATATAGCCTGGATTGGAAGGAACTAATTTAATCCTAGGAATTTATCTTTCATATTTTTTTGTGTTACTTATCTCCCTCCCTCCCTAATACATCTCTAAGGTGATAAATTTATATCCAAAATGTGAGGTAAACCTTCATGTACAATAGAAAGGCTGGTATCTTTGAAATGCAAAAAAAAAAAAAAAAAAACATATAATTCGATATTGCTCATAACAGCCAAATGATGAAGACGAAAAAGAGCACGTACCATTTATGCCAATCTTTGTCTTCCCACCACTTGACGATCCTAAACAACAAAGAACATATTCATTTAATGGAAGATAAACAAGTATTGAATATTATTGATTTTGAGAAAGAGACAGAGACAAATAATGATTTCTAACGTGTCAGAGGGATTTCCTAAAACAAGAGCTTCTTAATTTAAGGTGAGTTTGATTGCAAGGTGAAAAATACATGGAAAATAAATTGATTCCACGAAATAATTTTACTAGGAAAAAAATCCACAAAATTTTGACATCTTCTTATGGAAAATTTAATTTGGGTGTTTGATTGTCATTATTTTCCATGAAAAATAGTTATTTTCTATGGAAAATGATATGTTCCTATGTGTTGGGCGGACAAGTTTTATTTTCCACCATTTTAGAAGAAAATATGGAAAACGATAGTTTTTCGAAAATAATTCCATGGAAAATATAATTCCAAAAAAAAAACTTACATAAACATCACAAGTTTTGGAATTCATATGATTTTCAATGCGGAAGTGTCCAACTTCAACCTTATTATCTATCTATCTATCAATAGTGAAAGAAACGTTACTCGGAACAACAGGAGGTGCCTCGGTAGCTATGGCCCTGATCGGCTCAATACTTCTACCACTCGATAACCTATACAAATTCAGAAGAGAGCACCAAACCAACCAAAAATTAGCTAAAATGAAGGCTTAAATGACATCATTCACACACACGCACACACTTACTGTGACGACGACGACACATGTACAGGAGAAATGGCAGAACCAAAAACACTAGAACGAATCGTAGCCCGACTGTGGCTATTGCCACTACACGACGACACCTGGACAAAGTCGATCAGTAAAGATAAATAAGTAAAGTAATTGCATTTGTACCAAAATTTCTACACAGAGACGACGAACAGTGGCTATAGGAATTTTGATATAGAAATAGAGGAAAATCATCAATTTTCGACGAACATCCAACCAAATAAGAGATCGAAACCACCAAATCTCGATCAAGTAATTGATCGAACAGAAGAACATTCTGGTCGAGCGTCGAATCTCTAGATAACTAACCAGTCCGAGTGGTTTTGAACGAAATCTAGCAAATAAGAACAGCTCACCTTGAAGGAATCGGGGGCTCGAGCGCCGGAGCCGGCGGAGAAGAAGAGATCGGGAGATCCACGGAGAGGGGCGGCGGATCTGAGAGTGGCGGCGGAGAACGCCATTGCTGCACGCAGGAGAGGAGAGAGAGAGAGAGAGAGAAACCCTAGCTAGATATTTGGAGGAGAGAGAGAGAGAGAGTGAGGATTGAATGATGGCGGCGTTTTATAGTGGGAGGGAGCGGAGGGGTTTTGCTTCGGGGATGGACGGACCAATTTTCTGATAACCACACTCGGACTTTCTAGATGTAATTTGAGAAAAATTCATTTGCTCGCGTGCAACGAAAACTATTCTACTCATAAATGGGGGGTGTGTATATCAGAAACGGACTCTTTCAAATGGAGGTTAGTATGGTCAGTGCTTCTCCGCCCGAGCCCTCGGGAGCTACGTTACTACACTACACCCGCGGGACACGTTAAGCACAGAGTTCTCGTTTCTTTCGTCATTAAATACTCGAACGTTTTTCGTATAAACAACAGAAGGTTCTGACGGCTCACCATAAGAATCGTGCTCCTCGGTGGAACTTACCATTCTGGGCGGGATGTTATAGAAGATTTGATGCCGAATCCTGATGTTCCTGCGGAGAATCCAATGGAATATTCGATCTTTTTAAAAAAAAAAATTGTAATTAGGTATAGGCACTAATTAAATTTTAGGTCCAGAAATATTCAAACATTGGTGTGTGATAAATTTAATCAGAATTCAATAACGACAATATTATTTTTGGAACTCTATTAATATATTTTGGATGGTCAACACGGATCAACTATCATCTTAGTACACAACTCCTGACATAAATATATGATTAACCAAGATATATATTGTTTCAATGATTCAAGTGTTCTAGCCGTCCTGAAGTGTGGTGGAAGTTCCTTCACTTTGAGATAACGGAGGCATACCATCATCCTTTACGTCGTAGGATTCCGCCTGTTGTTCGGCCAACTTTGAGAGTATATGCTATGCGAGTATGACAACCAAAGAGATTACTAGATATTTTCTCGCGAGAGATTAAGGAATTCTTCTATCCGGGTTAAAAGCAACCTCAATGGCTAGTTCCATGGAACAAACAGACACGCATCGATCCATTCGCGTCATGATGCACATTAATTATGATTCTGCGACACTGAAAGGTCCACTTCCGCATAGCAAACCACACCCTTGGAGTAGACTACTCCTGCGGAGCTGAGCATTTTCGTGAAACTGAGCACTTGTTAGACCATCTCCAATGGGGGTTTCTATATTTCCTATTTCTATGGAAGAAATCTGTTTTAGAAAAATCTTCTCCCAATGATAATTTCTATCACCATTTCTATTCTAGGTGGTAATGATGTAGGATGGAAACTTTCTAGATGGGTTTCTACATGTAGAAACTCTCATAGAAATTCTCCTATCTCCTCATGACAATTATTATTGGACCCCACATCATTAAATTGGTCCTTTTACTATATGACACATAGGATAGAAATGGAGAATCATTGGAGAGCATTTTTGTATGTCTACAATTTATATGTAGAAACTCTTCCAATTAGGATAGAAATCTCCTTAAAGTACAATGCCAAGTAGGATAATAACTCAATTTTAGAAATCACCATTGGAGATGGTCTTAGACGTTTGTGAGCGTCTAGCTGCTTCCACGTCACTACAGGTTATATGTTGTTCTTGTTAACCGACTGAGTAGAATTGTTAAGGAGCTACGTCATTAATTAGTAGGATGCACGCTAGTGGTGGGTTGCTAATAGTGGCGTAGCCAGGATTTGAATACAGCGGGGTTAAAATCGACTAAAAAAAATTTTAATTCAAAAAAATTATAAAATTGTAGAGAAAAAAATTGCATAAATTAGTCACAAATTCTATTTTCTATACCTAACATTGGTCGTCTATTCTAGTTTTCCTACTGTAGCTGTTCATTTTTTCTATTCATTTCAAAGTAGGATTGGTATTAAAGTGGACATTAATTCTAACCCAATATAATCAGAACCTTAACTTCATCGTCATTCTAGTCAGGTCATACAAGACATTTTTGATCAATTTTGACTATTTGATTGAGGAGATTCAGTATATTTAAAATTTATTCTTGGATCCTATCATTTTAGTCATGAACCATGCCATCCTACGTACGGTCTTATCATGAAAAATTAATATTTTTTTCTCCCTCAAGGAAAAAACAAAATTAAAATATTTTATTTCCAACCATTAATTTACTTTGACTTTATAAAATTTTTATATTCAAAAAATGTTATACTAGAAAACAATTTCATTTCATCTAAGAGCAAATTAAATCTTGCCATCTAGAAACAATTAAGGATAAAATTTATAACATGATTCAGCTATTTGCAACTACAAGTAAAACGAGTAAAACATCAAATTGTTACTCGTTTATAATATAAGTGGTTGAAAGTAAAATAATTAATAATAAAAATTATATATATATATATATATATATATATATATATATATATATATATATATATATATATATATATATATATATATATATATATATAATAAAAGCAAATGACCTCTAGCCTAGTGGTTAAAAGAGATGTATGCCACTCAAGTGGTTGGGAGTTCGAACTCCAGTGGAAACGAGTTTGCCACAATTAACTATTATTTCAAAAAAAATATAAGGGTGCGGTTATACCAGCACTAGAGCACCGGATCCCATCAAAACTCCGAAGTTAAGCGTGCTTGGGCGAGAGTAGTGCTAGGATGGGTGACCTCCTGGAAAGTCCTCGTGTTGCATCCCTTTTGCAAATGACCTCTAGCCTAGTGGAATTAACTATTATGCGGTTATACCAGCACTAGAGCACCGGATCCCATAAAAACTCCGAAGTTAAGCGTGCTTGGGCGAGAGTAGTGCTAGAATGGGTGACCTCCTGGGAAGTCCTCGTGTTGCATCCTTTTTTGCAAATGACCTCTAGCCTAGTGGTTAAGAGAGATGCATGTGGCCCAAGTAGTCAGGAGTTCGAGCCTCAGTGGAGGCGAGTTCGCCACACCTATTCCTTCAAAAAAAAAATATATATATATATATAAAATAAAAAATTGAAAAAAATTAGAGTGGGGTCACATGACCCACTGGGCCTATGCTAGTATGCTGGCTCCGCCCATGGTTGCTAACCACCCCATGAATAGGCCATCTTGGCTTGCTTTTCAGCAAAGAAGGAGGAGAATGTGCATTATTTTATCTGCTACTAGAAATCAATAACCAGTACCAGCCCCTAGAAAACCTACGAGTTAGCTACATAAAAAGATGATTATAGAGGCGTTCCTTTTATAAATGGGTGCGGCTATCCGCATCCTACTGTTTGCTAAGCATATTCTAAAAAATTTATTTTTTCTATTCTACCCCTCCCCACTTAGCACACCCTCCTTCCACCTCCAGCCTCCACCGGCTCCTCTCCTCCTCCTCCCGCCGACCGGAATGACACAGCCGTCGTCGCCCGCCGCCACCCAGCCGCCACCTCCTCCCGCCTCCCCTCCTCCCCGCTTCTCCCTCCCCTCCCTCCTCCGACGAGGACGAGGCCCCCGCACGCACCCGCCTCTCCCCTCCTCCCCTTCTCCCTCCCCTCCCTCCTCTGGCGAGGACGAGGCCCCCGCGGAGGAGCAGGGCATTTTCGGAGGCACGCGGGTGCCTCGTCCTCGCCGGAGGAGGGAGAGGAGGGAGAGGCGGGAGGAGGTGGCGGCGGCGGCGGCGTTCCGATCGGCGGAAGGAGGAGGAGGAAGGGAGCCGGTGGAGGCTGGAGGGGGAAGGGGGGTTGTGCTAAGTGGGGATAGTAGAATAGGAAAAACAAAATTTTTTGGGGTGTGCTTAGCAAATAGTAGGGTGCGGATAGCCGCACCCTTTATAAATTGTCACACTCACTTTTCAATTTCAAGGGTATTTTAGTAATTGTGATTTATTTGAATTTTTTATGATTTTTATTTGTAATTTTATCTATTTATTAATTAGATTGATTGCAGTGTGATTTGATTGGTTACAGACTGGTGACTTGGTAGTTTGACCTTAGCCAACCATGACCTAGAACCTTAATGCTATATTAGAAATTAGATTATTATCATTAGAATTAATTTAGATTTATTAGTAAATTTTTAGAGTGATTAATTAATTTTTAGCCATTTTGACATTTATGTGATTTCCTGAATATAATGACTTATGACTGTGCTAGCAACTGGTTTAACCCTAGTGGACTTGTATAGGGGCCTGACCATGCATTAGAATTTTTATTTTCATTTTTAGAATTTAATTTGTGCATTAGAATATTTTTAAGGCTTTTAATCATTTAATTAGCCTTTTTGCATGTAGGCCTTTGAGCTTTTTGACTTGGGTCCATTTCTACTTGAGAAAGAGTTGGCCCAAGTGAAACCCTAACCCTAGAGAACCCCACTTGGCCGTCCAACAGCAGTACCCCCTCCCATTGTTGCATTCACTTGTAGTTTGTAGCCTCCACCAAGGAAACCCTAAGAGATCCAACTCTCCAAAACACTTTTTTTCCTTCATCCGGAGTCCGTTTCTTACCAAACGAACTCCGTTGCACTCGTCGAGGAGAGGAGGATCTGCTGGACCATTTCTGGAGTGGAGAAGGAAGGTTTTGTTGGAGGAAAATCGGCCGACACGACAACCGAGGAGCCCCGATCATTGAGTTTTAACACTCAATAGGTAAAACCCTAATCTACCATTGCAAATCTGGGTTTCTTCTTTATTTTTGCATCCATATAGGTGCCCTAGCCTTGCCCACGAAATTTGGTAGGATTTCGACTCCGTTTGATGGAGGTATCGAGCCCGTGTCGGTCCCTTACGGCACATGTTCGACGAAATACCGCTTAGGATTGAAAGTTGTTGTTTTTCAATTCTGACTTCATATATGTTTAGATAATATCATTTCAATAAACTTTCATGAAGACAGATTAGAAATCGATGATTTTTCAGCGACGTTTCGGACACGGACACGCGTGCACGAGATCCCGTGCACGGTCCCGTGCACGTCCTGCAGTCTGTGCGTCATAACTCGACGCACAGAGCTCCGTCTTGCGTGAAATTTTACGAGCACATAGGGGCAACCTCTGCCCACATGTCCGTAAAATTTCACGACGTTTCGTCGAGTGAGCGCGGAGAAATCGCGCGTGCACTGGTCAGCCACACTGTGCACTCGGGCTGATTTTTGTCGCGGAAACGGACTTCGTGCGCGCACACGACGCAGCAAAGACCCATTCCAGGACCTGGGACATATTTACCTATACCTAGACGACCCGTAGGACGAATCCCTAGTCGCGGCGTGGCACCACGCGCACGAGGGCGCGCGGGGCGCGCGCAGCAAGCCGCACGGGCGCGTAGGTCTGCGTGCACTTTGGCGCATCGTGTCGCCGTGTCATCATGTCCTAGACCTACCCCAGGACCCCTCTAGCTACTTGCACAAGCACGTGGCGTTTCGTTGCGTGTGCGGCGCTCAAATGAGCGAGAACGCACGCGTACCACGCGGTATCGGGAAATTCCGATACGCGTTCTGTGGACACGACACGGACACGATTTTGAACCCGAGAGTACCCGAGCGTATCAAGTGGGTCGAGGCCAACGTGTATGCCAAGTTTCGCGGGTTGATTTGGTGTATTTTGCGTTTTGAGTCGTTTTGTCAAAATTGAGTTTTTCGGGTTCAAAGTTTTGAATATAAATGTGATTTTTCGATCCTTGACTTTTTAGTCCGTATTTTCTGAATTGTTAGCTCATATATGATAATTAGAGCTTGTGGGAAGTGATCCGCGGGATCATCACCTAATTGTTTGCTTTTTCCAAGCATAATCGGGTTTTCATTGAAATGGATAAAATTGAGATTTATATGGTATTTCAATTTTTGAGTTAAATACGATATTTTGATTTCCAACTTCTTAGTTATAAAATCTGAGTTTTCAGGACTTATATGAGGTTTCGGATTTGTGGGAACCAACCTTTGGTTTTGTTTCATAATTTTTCATCAATTATGAGTATATATGCTTGCTATATAGTTTTGTATACATATATTCAATTTTTTTTTTATATATATATTCAATTATATATATATATATATATATATATATATATATATATATATATATATATATATATATATATATATATATATATATATAACCCCGTTGAAATCCATTGCTAATACATACATGTTGAGAATGGGTCGAGATGGTTTTAATTCCAGATTTGGATTCACTAAACCTTTTTCAAAAACCATTGGTATTACTTTCCTTTTGAGCATTGTATATATATATATATATATATATATATATATATATATATATATATATATATATATATATATATATATATATATATATATATATATATAGTTTCTTGATTGTATATATATGTATATAATAGTATATTAATTTGGGATATATCATGATTGTGTTTGCTGTTTTAATCTCAGAATTTACCTTATTTCAGTAAGCACCAGTACATACACACGCACACACCACTTTTGTTAGATTTGAGTTTTGTTTGTTTATATATACACATGTGTGTATATACCTATATATATATATATATATATATATATATATATATATATATATATATATATATATATATATATATATATATATATATATATATATATATATATATATATATATAATTGCTTGTTAATTCTCTTAGATTAGATTGTAGTTGTGTATATGACTATAGGAGCCCTATGACTGATTTGGTTTGTCATTTCGAGCTTAGTTTAGTCGTATTGGCCGACAAGTTGACCAAATTGATAAAAGTCAACTTTGGGTCAAACTTGATCCAATTCAACTCAAACGAACTCCGAATGACCTGAAATTTTGTGTATGACCTAGAAATTAGTAGACGGACCAGTTTGACCCAGGTTTTGACCAGATTTGACCAGCGTTGACCAGGTTTGACCAGAGTTGACCAAGGGTTGACTTTGACCAAAATGGACCTAGAAGCATGTAGTTTTGCATTGTAGCTATTTCTTTTGATATTTTAGACTTGGTTGTGACATGTGTGTATTTTAAATAGGTTTACATTGCCCCAGTTTAGTTACACCTCATCATCAACAGTTCGATTGTCAGGCGAGTACATTCTCTTATCTTTTCATACTTCCTTGGATATGTTCTCTTGTTATAGACTAATATACTTGATGCTGACACGATGTTCACACGGATTAGTACTCTCTGGATCTTTTCATGCGATGTTATCCTCTCGGATACATCGAGTATGTCATGTTCATGTACTTTATTATGTTCATGTACTTTATCATGGCCATCATGTACTCCATGTATTCATATTTATCCATGTGCACCCATATGTTATTCATGTACACTCTGACCATATGAGCTCCATGTATACAGTAGTTGATATCCAGTGCAATAACATAACATGTATTGATCCTTGTGTATTGATTGGGGGCGAGAGTGTAGTTGGTTATGTGATCATTCCTCAGTAGGTATTCATGTGCACTCCATAGCTGTATCCATGTGCAACCCAGACCGTTTACATAACCAATTCATGCTCTGATTCACGTAGAAGGTTATATTTCTCTATTACATATTATATCTTTTATAGTCTCTCTCTTGTTGACTTTCTTTACAGTGATTCATGTATAATTTTCTATAGCTTGCTTTATATGTCCATTCCTGCTATAAACTGTTGTGAGAGATATGTGCTCGTTCCGTCCTGACTGGACATGTTAAAATTTTCAGGTAGATGAGAGTACTGTAACACCCAGTTTTCTGAATTAGGGTATTTTTGAAATATATATTTTTATTATTTATTAATGGTATTTAGTCATGATATATTTTTTGGTGATTATTAGTGTAATTAAAACTATTTCTAAGTCATGACTTATGACTTTGTGATTTTACTAGTATAACCCTAGTGTAAACCCTAGTTATTCCTTAACCTAGAAGTTGCCATGACCATGTGAGCCTAGCCATAGGCTTAGAACATCAAATTAGTGATTTTAGCCTAAAAGGGTATTTTGGTAATTTACTAGATTTTATTTAGAATTATTGTTTTTAATATTATTTATTATTGTTAAGTACCATGATGAGTCCCTAACCTAGTTTAGCCCTAATCTAGAAGTTAGCCACTACCTAGAAGCTAGAGGATAGATATTTACATTGGTTAAAGTAGGGAAATATCTTGATATTTACTTTATAGATATTTTCCACAAAACCCTCAAAAGATCAATACCTTGGCATGAAAGTCCTTCCCTTCACTTGGAAGCAACCTAGAGGACACCCTCCCCTACCCATGGCAGGCCACACCACCCCCTTCCTAATAACCCCATCACATTTTATTCATGATCATTTTACATGAATAAAACCTACAAAAATTCCTTTTTCATCAAACCTTGATAACTTCCTCAAATTTGAACCAAATCACTCTAGTTTCTTGCATTGGGACCCTACTGCACTGAGGAAACTGAGGGAGGCTAGCAACCAAGTTTCACAAGGCTTTGGGTATCACCAAGTGGAAGGACACCCCCCCTATTCTAGGCTTTCCATTGATTTTTGCACTCATAGGTAAATGCCCTCAAACCTTGCTAATATGTAATTTTTCTTCATAAATGCATGCAATAGGTATACCCTAACTGTAGGTCAAGTTTGGTAGAAAATAGGTTTGGTTTGGTGTCCGTATCGGACACGTATCTGTGTTTAAATAACAGTGTTTGGTGAAATGTCCCTAAGAAATAACTTCTGTAAAATGTAGAACAAATTACATTTTCAGGTAGCCCTAACCCTGCTAACCCTAACCCAAACTTACTGAGCACGACATTATGTCGTTTCCTGTCAAAAAATTGACACGACACGCTGCACACACTGCACTGCACAGTGTGGCATGCCCTGCTACCCTGTTCGTGCACACTGCACAGGGCACTTCGACACGCCAAAAATTGGCATGGACACGGGGCAATGTCTGCGAACATGCCCCCAAAATTTTGTGTCATGCCGTGTCGTGTCGAGTGAGAAATCTCACTCGTACTGGACACGCACTGACAGTGCACGCACGCACAGACCCAGTTTTCCCACTTGGACACGGCTTTCGTGTCGTGTCTAGACACCAGTGGACACCTCGTAGTGACACGAGTGTGTAGCCCAACACGTGGGCTACACGTGGACATGACCACGAGGCCCCACGTGGCTCGTGTCGTGTCCACGAGACACGTGCACCACTGTACGACGCGTGCCAAACCGCGCGTATCAGTCGA